>APFE030924424.1:22059-49382 GCA_000404065.3 Pinus taeda
GAGTATGAAATTGAAAAGTTTTATCTGATCTGATAATACTGATTCACCCCCCCTCTCAGTATTATTTCCAACACTATAAAATGGTCAAATATTTTGCATTTTACTGTAGTTTTTTTATAGACATTGTTCAAAGTATTCTGAACAATTAGATTGTCCAAGTGAGAACAGGGTTGTATTATGAGTTTATGAGTATCAGGCTTTCTTGTATAATTAATGATCTAAATAATTAGATTGTTCAACACATAACAGGGTTGCTTAGTCTACAATTTTGACAAGATAAGTGTGAAAGCATGAATGGACCTTCTTTTTCAACCTAGGATTGGATCTATTGGAAATATCGGTAAGTGCATAAGAATTGGTTCGGATTGTGAAAGCAAAACCTTGGAGGCCATATGTGAATAAATGCTAATGGGTGAGGTCATATGTCAATACATTCGAGGCCCTCCCTGAATAAATATGAATGAGTGAGGTGAAGATTTATCCAGCCACATGTTTTTTATCATTTCAATTATTTGTTTCTCATTGCTACCATAAATAACAAACATCATATACAGTTCCATATTTACAATGCCTTTTACATTTTAAGTCTCAAAACTAATTATACAAATTTAACTAAACCAAAACCACATAAATATGATTACTCTTACTACAGGATACAGATTCAGGATACAAGCTCATAAAACCTCTTATTACAGGGGCTTTTCTCTCTCAAAAGTGACATTTGACTTAAAGTTGCCATTTTTTTGGTAGATTTTGTCTTAATAGTTAGAGATGTATAAGCATATCCCTAATAATTTAAGCTAGTATAACTAAAAGAAGAGAAATCCAAAATTACAAAGAGCTATACCACTCTCCGAAGAAAAAGAAAAGAAATATTAACCGTAATCCAAATTCTGCCTCTAAATCCTAAATGACATTCTATAAATAAAAAAGAAAAACTATCCCTACTTTGGGAAACCCGCTTAAAAAGTTCACATCTCATTAAAAACTCGCTGAGAAATTTCATGTACTAAGTTTTATTGCATAATGTGATGGTAGAATTTATAGTTGTGATTAGAAATGTTAGAATTTATAATGGAGTCGTCTACCAATGCAGAGGAATTGCTTGGACAACCAAAAGTGGCTGGAATTCGGGCAAAAAAGTTTCAAAAAATCTTGCACTACTAGTGTTTGAATCATGGTTTTGATGGTGCAAATGGATTTAACACCATCAAAAACCTCTTAGGCACTCCAAATCTTGAAATTTGAAAGCTGTAACTTGGATTTACAAAAATCTCTACAAGATTTTATCAAAATATAACCAAAATTTCCATAATTTTCAAAACAAAAAAGCATTCTGATTAGACTACGACATTTATAATTGTGATTAGAAATCCGCATTGTTCTTCCTATATAAGTACCTGAACCTTGTATCTCGTGCACCGTACCGAACTTGTCTTCCTATATTAGTCGATGAACCTTGTATTCCATGGGCCGTACCGAACTTGGAATCTACGTATTAATTCGCGAACTATAGATTTTTCTAAAAAAAATTCGGCAATACTACTGAATTTGGTAACTATGCCTCAAACATAATTTTTTCATGAATGACCCCAATTTTTTTTTATTCTTTAAACTACTGGCAACATATTCATAAATTAAGGTTTATATCAAAGTCAATTTTCCATCGACCAAGTAAAAGGATGTCCAAAGCCAATAATACAATCCACATATGATATTTTAAGGTATAATGGAATGATATTGACCACTGCCAATAATACATGTTCACTTGACTGACAAATTCATGGATTGGCTTCGATCATTGATTATTTATAATAAAATTAATCTCCATCGAACAATTAGACAGGAGGTCCCAGGCCATTAGTTCTGTCCATATGGGAGGGTGCACTAGAGGACATTTAGCAGTGATATGAGACGATATTCTATGGTATAACATGTCTTTTATTTATTGGTTTAAACTTTAGTGTGGTGAATGATGTGAAGTAAGAATCCAAATTAGCATGTTAAGCATTTGGCCAATTTCAATTTTTTTCATAAAGCTTATTTACGAGGTGACACAATTCAAACCAATGATGAAAATCTTGTTTGATTTACGATAAGTTATTTTCTTAAATTGAAAAAGTCAACATTATGCATTTCATGTGTTCTTGCAGTTTCGTTTTCCTTCCTTCTTTTCAAACTGACCAACACGTGAAGAGGGACCACCCCAAGAAACACCATGGACAATGTTTGGAATTTAATACCCCATCCCTCGTTTGTAGAGAGATTCATGTTTAGTCGTGAAGACACTGACCGAAGGTCTCGACATTTTTCAATGAAGTGGTATTATTTTATGGCGTGTTCATCTTAATTTTGTAAAATAATTTTAAGAAATAATATGATTTTTTTTGTTTAAAATAAATTTTTGAAATCATAAATGATTCACCACTTTGATAAACTCTCTGGGATACTCGCATTTTACAAATTAAACAACTTAAACTCAATTTTTTTAATATATTTGACAATTTTTTGTTAAAATTAATTGTGAAAAAAATCATTTCATCTATAAATTAGACTACGCCTTTTTTTTTTAGTTTTTGGCTGTGATTGATGGACACTCTAGTCAACGGGTGGCGCTACATCCACGGAAAAATCTAGGCTGATCGACCCCGAAGGGAATCTAGCTTTGCGGCCCACTAGCAAGGCCTGACCCCAAGGGCTTCCAGGAGATTCGACCCTGTGACCTCTAGATGGCAAGGCATTGATTTTGACCAACTGAGCTAAGCCTTGGGGCTGCCTTATTTTATTAATAAACATTAATTATATATAAAAGTATTAATTTAAAATAAAATATTAATTTTATATGATTAGTTAAATTGTTATTAAACAAAATAATAATAGAAAACATGAAAATACAATAAAAAAATCATTAATTTACTCCAATAGTAATTAATATTTGCCTCTATTGCTTTAACATGTGTATTTTTAAATTCTCTTACATACACCACTGCCAATTATACACATACTATCCACTATTTTAATCTTTTGCATTTTTATGTTTTAAGGCTTTTTATTTTTGGATTAACTCCATTTTTTTGTAGTATGTTTGGTTGGATAATTCGTTATACAATTACATTATTTTCCACAAAGTACGAAATTATCTGGTATATTCTCTTCAAAGCTTATTCATTTCAAACTACCACTGTACCATTCAAGGGTTGTGTGAGAGTGTTGCACAACCTAAACATGTTTCCTACCGCCGCGCTCCACACTTAATAGTTGATTCTTACTGCTTGTCATACCTAAATAATATCTTCACATATCTTCAATGAATTAAATTCAATCCAATTGTCTACCATTTTCCTTTTGAATTTCGTCTGGCAGCAACAATATCGACTGCTAATCATGGTTTCGTCTAGACTAACTCATGTTTCCATGGGTTCCCTGAAAAATGCTCCATTTAATCAAGCGCATGTAGACATCCTCTGCCCCATCTCCCATGGTATGACTTCGACATCACATCCCGAGCCATTTCATCTCCTATTGTTACCAAATATGTTGATTACCTTGATTGCTACCACATATGATGTTGCAGGAAATCATCTCTCAGGCACGTTTACTCTAATTATAATATATCCTGATTTCGATGACAAGCCAAAGTCTAGAAACTCTGGTGGGATGCTTCCTCTTGAACCTGCAACAATAAGTGTAGATGGATAGGCGATAATCTCATGTTGCATAGATCTGTCTTAACTTCTTAACCATGTATTTTATAAAGCACAAAGTGAGCATAGTAATCATAAAATTTGTTGAGTTGAGCAGCAAAAGCATAACCTGCAAATAAATTGAAATTGAAAAAAATAATGGCAAATAAAGAAGATAGCAAAATAATCAAACACAAAGGCTGACATGACATTTTACGTGGTAAAACCCTCCTTGTGAGGGAAACATCCACGAGGCAATGATAATCGATATTCTTATTATTCAAGAGAGACTTACAACAACCAACTCACAAACATACAGTATCTAACCATTCATCCCACTCTCCATTTGTTTTATGTTTTCATATTGCCTCTATAGGCTTACATGGATAAATAGAAACTTGCCAGTTTTTTTCTAAATTTGTCCACAATGTTTAAAGCAGTTACATAATAAAATTTTTACATAAAGCAAAACAATCCTTTTATATGTTTTTTCCAAAAAACTTAGATTATTAAAAACAAACCAAACCAAAGGAACCAATCTTAGCTATTATCCCAAGAAATATGGAAATAGTTGACAACTTCTAACAATCTCCACCCTGACAACAATTTACTTGATATATCATGCCCAAATTATTCATCACCTTCCTTGCAAGCAAAGAGAAGCTAGGCACCATTTTAGCTTCTCTAACAAGACTAGTTTTTTGAACATGTCTGCGCAATTTTTCTTTGTATGGAATTTTTCTACAACCACCACTCCACTTTCATCAATAACATGTCTTATAAAATGGTATTTAACATGTATATGTTTTTTCTTACTATGATACATTGGATTCCTTGCCAAATGAATAACACTTTGACTATCACAAAAAACTTTCACCTTGTCCTGCATCCTTCCAAACTCACCTAGAAAAAATTTTAACCAAATTTCCTCTTTGAAAGCATGTGATACAACTATGTATTATGGCTTAGTAGTGGATAAAGAAACTACATTTTGAAGCTTTGACATCTAACTAACAGCTCCAACTGCAAGAGTAAGAACGTGTCCAGAAGTGGATCTCCTCTTGTCTAAGTCACCTCCAAAATCTGAATCAACATAACAACAGGCTGAATCACTACTACTATTATAGGTGATACAGTAATTACTTGTGCCTTTAGATATTGAAGAAACCATTTCACTGTTTCCAATGCTCTTTACCTGGATTTTCCATGTATCTACTAACAACACCAATTACATGTGAAATATCTGGGCTTGTACTAACCATCACATACATTAGGAATTCTATTACATTAGCTTATGGTACAAGTAATATGCTCCTTTTCTTCATCATTACTAAGATAGAAAACTGAAGAAAGCATGAAATCGGAAGCTAAAGGTATTTGAACATGTTTCCCATTATTCATACCGAATCTCAAAAGTATTTTCTCCGCATACTTTTGTTGTGATAACCACAACTTACAATTTTTCCTATCTCTGTGTATCTTCGTGCCCAAGATTTGTTTTATTGCTCCAAGATCCTTCATTTCAAAAGCCCTAGCCAACTAAGCCTTTAACCTATTGATCTCAACCATGCTTTTTCTTGTTATAATCATATCATCAACATATAACACCACAATAATGAATATGCCATTTTCCAACTTTTGAAAGTAAACACAATGATCATACTCACTTCTGGTAAAATTTTAGCTCATCATGAAGGAATCAAAATTCTTGTACCATTGCTTGGGAGATTACTTCAGGCCATACAATGACTTCTTGAGTTTTCAAATAAACCTCTTGTTGTGATTTTGAACAAACCCTTATGTTTGTTCCATATATATATCCTCATCCAAATCTCCATGTAAGAATGTTGTTTAAACATCTAGTTTCTCTAACCCTAAATCAAGTAATGCAACTAATGCTAACACAACTCTAATTGAAACAAGCTTAACAACTGGTGAAAAAATCTCATGAAAATCAATACCTTCCTTTTGACAATATCCTTTTTCAACCCGTCTTTCTTTGTACTTCTGAACATATCATCAATGCCTTTCTTCAACTTGTAAACCCACTTGCAACCGACAACCTTCTTGCCCTCAGGAAGTTCCACCAAATCCCATGTCTTATTTCTTTATAAGGAATCAATTTCCTCTTTCATTGCTACTTTCCATTTATCGCTATCAGGTACTTCCATTGCTTTGTGATAATAGCAAGGTTCTCCATAATTAGCAATTAAAGAAACATATGTAGCAAAATCATCATACCTTTTAGGAAAATATCTGATTTGTGTAGACCTTTGTACAATTTGTTGTGGTATTTCCTCAGTTTCCTGAGAAATTTGTGTATCCTCATCTGCTTATGTAGGAGTTTCTTCATGATCCTCCTCCCTTGAAGATGATTGAGTTTCCAATTGAACTTGTTGAATCTGTGGTACTTTTTCCCATTTCATTTCACCATCTACATCTGATTTTATGAGTGGCGATTCATCAAATATGACATCTTTGTTAATGATTATTTTATGGGTAGTAGGATCCCACAATTTACATCCCTTAGCTCCATCACCATATCTAACAAATATTAGTCTTTTTTATTTTGGATCTAACTTAGAACATTGATTCTTTGGAATAAGAGCACAGGCATCACAACCAAAAACTTTAAGATTTGAATAATCACAAGGTTGACTTGTCCATACCTCTTCCAGAATATTACAATTAATTGCAGTTGATGGTGATCGATTTACCAAATCACACATTGTAAGAACTTCCTTTACCCACAATTCCTGTTACAACTTGGTATTACTAAGCATACTCCTTTCTCTCTCTAAAACAGTCTTGTTCATGCATTTAGCAACACCATTTTGCTAAGGAGTATAAACCGTGGTTTTATGTCTTTCAATTCCAACTTCCTTGCAATAATTTTCAAATTCCTTTGAAGTAAACTCGGTTCCATTTTCAGTTCTCAAACATTTATTTGACCTGCTAGTGATCTTTTCAACCAAAGCTCTATACTGCTTAAAAGCATCAAATACATCAACTTTTCTTTTCAGTAAATAGATCCACACCTTTCTAGAGTAATCATCTATTAATGGTACAAAATATGAATATCCTCCAAAAGAGATTTTAGGAGATGGTCCCCAAAGATATGAATGGATGAAACCAAGGATGCCTTTACTAACATGTTTTCCTGTTTTAAATTTCTGTCTAGATGGTTTTCCATAAATGTAATGCTCACAAAAACTCAAATTCAGAGATTTCAAACTTGGAATTAACTTACGATCAACCAATACCTTCAACCCTTTCTTGCTGATATGACCCAAGTGTTGATGTCATAAACAAGTAGAGTCACCTGAACCTTCAAATTCTACTATTTCATGATGTGTTTATATCCTTCCTTCAAGCTTATAAAGGTTCCAAAACCTTTTGGCCTTCATGACTACCAAGATGCCTTTCATCACCTTCATAACTCCACCTTGAACTATACATTTATAACCAGTAGAATCTAACACTCCTAAAGATATTAAGTTATTTCTGAGCTCAAGCATATGTCTCACCTCTCTTAATGTTCTAACAATCCCATCATATATTTTAATCCTAACACTACCAATCCCAATAATTTTGCATATAACATCGTTACCCATGAAAACCACACCATCGTCAATACATTGGTATGACAAGAACCAATTCCTATGAACACACATATGATGGGAAGCACCAGAGTCTAGAAGCCAATTATGGTGATGTTGAGAAAAATTAGAAGTGGACAATACCTCATTAACAATACCTGCACTAGTTTCAGCTGAATTAACTTCCTTTGTAGAGTCCTTTTTAGCATCTTGTTCCTTTCTTTTCCAACATTCCTTCTTAAGATGCCCTGATTTGTTACAGTACTAATAGTTTAACTTATTATTCTTACCTATTGAATTCAATCATGATGTGTCTCTCGAATTTTGATCTTTTTCTTTTGATTGACGTCTTGCCACCATTGCTTCTGATGTTAAGGTTTCAAGGCTAGATTTTTGCTGAGTTTCCTCATACAACAAAGCTCCCACAACAACATCAAAATAAATGGTATCGATAGAACTAAAATTGATAGAGGTTACAAAATTATCCCAAGACTCGGGTAGAGAACACAATAATGTACTTGCTTTGTCTTTCCCTTGGAGATTTACATCTATACTAGACAACTAACATAAAAGAGCATTGAAATAATTCAAATGATTAGATATCTTTGTACCATCCTTCATCTGCAAACTATTTAACTGCTACTTCATGTAGATTTTCTTTGTCAAGGACTTTGTCATATAGAGACTTACTAACTTGGTCCATAAGCCTTCAATTATTTTCTCTCCAACGATGTTAAACAAAACATCATTTGCCAAGAAAAAATGAATAGTATTGAGGGATCTTGCATCCATGTCCTCCTAGTCGTCATTATCCATGCCCATGGGTTTCTTTGCCTTGCCCAACAACGCCTTTGCCACTCCTTGATGCACGAGCATATCCTGCATCTTAACCTTCCATAGATCAAAGCTATTACTCCCATTGAAATTTTCAATTTCAAACTTTGCACTTTGCATCTTTGTCATTAACACAAACTTTTCCAAAACCTTTAATACCACTTGTTGATTTGAGCAGCGAAAACATAACCTGCAAATAGATTGAAATTAAAGGAAATAATGACAAATAAACAAGATAGCAAAATAATCAAACACAAATATTCAAACAAGGTTTGAAGTGGTAAAACCCTCCTTGTGAGGGAAACATCCATGGGGCAATGATAATCAACATTCTTATAATTCAAGGGATATTTACAACAACCAACTCACAGGTATACATTATCCAACCATTCAACTCACTCTCCATTCATTTTATATTTTCATACTGCCTCTACCGGCTTACATGGATAAATGACAACCTGCCGGCTTACATGGATAAATAACAACCTGCCAGATTTTTTCTAAATCTATCCACAACTTTTAAAGCAGGTACATAAGAAACTTTTTACATAAAACAATGCTTAATGAGACATGTAGAACTTACAATAGCAAAAACATACAACAACAAAAAATTAATCATTCAAAAGGTAATGTTCCTAATTATATAAAATGATTTTCTAGAACTATATGTATATATTACTACAACCATTCATTTATTAATATCGGTTTTATATTATTTATTTTTTCAGGTGAAAGCATGAAGATGTGTTACACTTTTCGACCAATTGTGGTGATGAAATTTCAAGTTTTTCCTCTTTTATCGAATTGAAGCCCTCAAAATTCATATAAACATTGTGAATATTAATTCAAAGTAAAAATACAAATTGTGGATAGTTATGATGTTGTCCTAATGATATTTTTTGCAAAAACAATTAGTGTCGTATAATATATCAATTTTCCATTAAATGAAACGCTTGTCATTGCAACTTTTCACACATCTTAAGAGGTATAAGTGTGTTCATGTAGCATAACTTGGTTTAAAATGTGTAATTTTTCATAGATATATATATATATTATATATATAATATATTATATATATATATATATTATATATAATATATATATATATATTAATATGAGCAATGATCTACACGGAGCGAGCTAAGTTTTTCATATTAAAATATTATTTTTTATGCAAAAATATATTTTTATTAATTTTCGAAGTTGCCAAAGTAATATTTCAATTGCAATTTGCAGACACATGTGTTCAAGTAAGGGTTTTTTCAACTATTTAAATAAATTTAAAAAACAAAATTTCCCTTTTAAGAGGACGCGTAAACAAATATAATGGTATTTTTTGAAATTTTTTCATTTTGTGTATTTTATGATATTGCTTTTTTATTCGACCTCTTTAAAACAATTCAAAAAAAATTCGAGCATTATGTTAAAAAAAATTAGATGAAAAATATCATATGAATTTGAAATTCTCAAACTCATATTCCATTGGATAGAGGATTCCTTCATTAATCCAATGTTATAAACTCTTTCACCTAACGATACATTTATCCCTAAGTCTGCTAGGATACAAAATGGTGTTGTAGGAAATTTTGCAGAAGGGGTGCCGAAATTGTGGATTTTATGACTCAAGAAGCTTGATCGAGTGCTTGATTTCAAAATTCAAATAGTGACCAAGATATTTTTTTAGCGCTCGAGGAGCTCGAATGAGCGCTTAAAAATGGCCTGATTAGGCGCCTAAATGGATCTATCGAGTTATCATTTTTTCCACCCAAACACGCCCTATTTTTGCCAAAAAATGTAACCCAGTTCCATGCTTTCGCCCTTTCATATATCATTATAAAAAATATATATAAGGAGATGGTCAAAGAAATGGACATAATTGCACCACATGAGGAGCCATCTCAACAACAACACACTTCAAATGTATGTAATTATGATTGACTTTGTACATATAAAAAAATAATTTAGCATTAAATATTAATTTTCAAGTATTTCTTGCAGAAAGAAAACACGATGGAACTCATTCACACATAAACAAGACACAAAAGAAAAGGTGATTACAAAGTTGTTAGTAATTGTAATGTTTCTTATAATACTCAAGGTTCATTTTTTTTATTATTATTTAATTATTTTTTTATAGAATATTTTAATTGTTTGAATTTACAACAAACTACCTTTGTTCTGAAATGGGTTAATATACAAAGAGGAGTCGGCAGAAGAATTGACTGACATTGGGTTAAATAAGGGTTGTGAGTATATGTTGGCATATCAAAAAATAATTGTGGAATTTTTAAGTATCTATGTCATTTTACTTCTCTGAGTTTATAATTAATAGAAAAAAATCCTTTATATTAAAGCTATGATTTATAATGGGGTTTAAAACATGCAGGAAACAAAATATGGAACTACACCAACATAATACTTGTTGCAAAAAGGCATGAGACTTGGTTTTGAAACTATGTGCACAATTTATGAGTCACTTCTTTCTTTGGTACATTGCTATTTTATTTACATTGATGAATATTATTTATTTACATTTTCATTATTCTCGTCAATATAGATATACTCCTTACACTTTATTTTTATGTTTGCATATGAAACAAGATGAAGAAGATGAAAACAATCGATGCAATCAAAAAAACATTCCTACAAATAACCCAAGTCATGAAAGTAACTCGAGAAGTGACAACAATTCCAATGAAGAATGATGATCGATTTGGATATCAATGCAGCATATTGTATTTTTTGAAATAATTGTCTATGAAAATCACATATTCTGTTTAATGTAATGGACATAGTGTCCCAATTGAAAGACAAGGGGTTACCAATAACAATTTCATTTTGTATGACAAAGAGCCTCTTATTGATATATAACAAAATACATTTTAATTTATTCTATTGTGTTATCCAATGTCACTGTGAAATGTTACACCACTCATTAAATATATAGATGATTAAATATTATAATGAAGAGATATGAAATATGATAATATAACAAATTAATCCAAACATCATATACAAATGAACTAATCAAATTTTAATCTATATGAATACTATTATAAGATATATGTCGATTTTCGATGAATAACATATTTAAAAAATTACAATAATTGCACTGCCACAAGTCGATCTTTCCAAAAAAGAGAAAATCTCATTCAAAAAATCGGTGCAACTATAATATAAAAAAACATTGGTGCATTTTGTTATATAAAAGCATCGTGATAATGTATTTTTGCATGCTCGGTGCCTTTTAAGAAAACAAGAGCATTGGTGCGTTTATGACTCCAATCACCAATATTGTTTGAGATTAACGCCTTGGTGCATTGTAATTCTTAACGCACCAGTGCTTTCATATATCTAACTCCCCGGTGCTATAAAATATTATTTCCATCTCGGTGCTGCATGAAAACTAATAGCATTGATCGTTTTGTATAACTAACACGTCGAGGCCTTTATAATAATGATACACATTGGCACTACAAGTTTTAAAAAAAGCACCGGAACGACAATTATTATTTGTATGCCCCAGTGTCATTCCTTAGAAGAATGCCCCATGGATTTTTTATCTCTTAGCACTAGTGCGGTATATATTACACACTTGTATTCTTTGCATTCAACGTCTTAGTGCTTTTAGTTATGTATATCGCCCAGTGATTTTATGTATGTAGCGCATCAGTGATACTTTTTTCCATTAAGTGCACCGAAAAAAAAGATATCTGCTAGAATCTCTAGCCACCCAAATTTTTTCAATTGTAATGAAGTTTCATTAAAACCTTCGTTATCCCAAATGGATGTTTTAGCGGATGTTTTTTTTCCAATTTTATAACACTAGAAACCTCCGCTAGAAGGTATTTTCCTTGTAGTGGAGGCTTCAACTTCTCCCTTTGTAATCTTTTTCACATTTTCACTTTTACAGTATTCATGGCCATCATCCACTTTTTAGTGGGATTATTTAAGCTCTATTGTTCTCCCAGAGTCTTTCTCATCTACTCTTAGATCTGCCGTTGATTTCTCTATTAATTCTTTAATAGATTGTGACACAAATTGTTTTCCCTTTACTTTGTACCAAATTATGCCTCCACGATCTTCCACACTTCCTTGGAAGATGTAAATTTTACCACCGTTCACAGAAACTTCTCATCCAATGCGTGTTTTATAAAATCCATACTAAAGCATCACATACTTCATCATATGTGTTATTAGACCGATACTCAATTAACTCTTTACCTCGAAGAAAAGTTTGCATTTTGAAAACCCAAAAATCAAAACTTTTACCAGTAAACATAAGAGGTGGTAGTAGATCCACACTACACCAATCAACCTCGATTGCTCTTCTACATTTTGCTAGAATTCTTGGTTTCTCAACTATGGCATGAACCTCTCTAAACATGGAAACAATCTCTTCCTCTTTCTTTAGATTTCTTCATTTGATCTATTTTAGTCTCGCTTTGCGACCCATGATGTTGTCTTTCTTTTGTCTTTTATTTACTTTCTTTATTGCATGAGGCTTCCTTTGATATTGCCTCCCAAAAGAAATGAATTTTAATGTGTGCACCCTTAAGGCAGAATATTCACTGCATTCACATACATAGAGGGATTTCTCTGAACCCAAAACACTATCATGCTTGAAAAACCAGAAAAAGTTTGCAGGCAAATGACCCTTTGCAAAACCCTTAACTCTATTTTCAATAATAAAAAAAATTCCCTTTTTTTTAATACCATGCAGTTTTTTTTAATTCCTTATCTCCAAACCTTTAATAGAAGCTCGTTTTATTCCTTTATAAACAACTATTTAGGCACCTTTTCAAACCTTTTCATCCCATGTAACTTGGTTTTTTAAATATAAAAAACGCCTTTAAAAAACAAACTTTTTAAATAAGCTCTTATCAAACCCTTTTATTTTTATTTTTTTAAATAATATTTTTATTTTTAACTTGTTTATATCACTCAAACTCTTTAAAAAAAAAACCAAAAACCTTTTAAAGGACTCAAACTCTTCAAGATTTTTTTTTTTGATAGATGCTTCAAAGTTTTTAAACTTCATAGCAAGGGCTCAAACTCTTAAATGACATCAAATTTCAAACCTACTCTAAACTTAAAGCTTTCGACACTGTCTATGGCTATAGCCCTTTAAAAAAAATGTATTCAGGATAACGCGCCTTACGATATATAGACGATCATGTTACTTTCCCCTCTCCTCACTAGCGTTATAAGTTTGGAGATATCACACAACTTCCCTCTCTTCACCAACGTTATAAGTTTGGAGGTGTAAAGTGACTTCCCTTGCTCCTTGCCAGTGTTATAACGTGGATTAGAATTTTTGAGTTTGTTACTACAACGCTTTTCAAATAAAATAAAAAAATTATATTCTCACGTAGATTGCAGCTATTGACATGAGATTTCTCTTGGATCTTTCAACTTGATCTCAACTTTGATACCAATTTGATGGAAAGGAAAAAGAAGTAAGGCACAAATTTTACACACACAAAACAACATGAGCTACTCTTAGTATTAACGTGTAATTTGATTGGTTACAATTCAACCCAATGTGGGATATTTATTCTTTCTAATTAATGACTTGATTGAAACTCTCTTTTACTAACTTCATCATACAAACTCACACTAAATTTAGCATTTCCAAATATAGACTGACCTCAAATTAACTCAGGCTAACTCAAATTAACTCACACTCTTAATATTGACTGCACTGCTTGCGGTAATAATTACTATTTCCAACACAATTAATTATTACAAAAGTTTCATCTTGTTCATATTATTCTTTTTTTTTCCTCTTCAATTTTGTTTCTTTTGTGCATTGAATTTGAAAAGAACTAACAATATAAATTGACGTAGCTATCTTGTAGGTTTTTCTAATGATGTTGAGGAGAGACAATCGTTCTTCTTCGTTACTGGACACAATATGTAATTCACTCGGACTTGTAGATTAACGAGATCTGGTTATTGGAAGGTAATGGGGTCAGAAAAAGAAGTTTGCAACAAGTTGCTACAATGCTTTTATATGAAGAAGACCCTTGTGTTTTATAAAGTAAAATCCCCACTTGGGCAAAGGATGGACTTATTTGGGCATGTCAAAATCATGAAGCACCTCACCTTTCCTAGTGAAAATAGACAAAAGAATGTACGTTTCCATGTGTAGGAAAACAAAAAAGGAAAGAATTTCCTGTGCATGAAAATAGAAGAAAACGTGAAATACTTGAACTACTACATACTAAAGTATGTGGTCCAATGCAAACTGAGTCACTTGGTGGAGCATATTACTTTCTTATATTTATTGATGATAGCACCAGATACACGTGGGTGTACTTTATAACAAATAAAATTGATGTGTTTGAATACTTTAAAGAATTCAAGAATATGGTTGAAAAGCAAACAGGAAAGAGCTTTAAAACTATTCGATCAGATAAAGGTGGTGAGTACAATTCGGGAGATTTTATCAAATATTGCAAACAAAATAGAATTATGCAACAATTTGCAATACCACATACACCTCAGCAAAATGGAGTAGCTGAGAGAAAGGATAGAACATTAGTTGAATGTGCTTGTAGTATGTTAAAAAGTAAAGGACTTCCTAATAGTTTTTGCACTGAAGCCATTAATACAAATGTATATCTTAAAAATAGAAGCCCTACTAAGTAGTTGAATGTGCTTGTAATATGTTAAAAAGTAAAGGACTTCCTAATAGTTTTTGCGTTGAAGCCATTAATACAATTGTATATCTTAAAAATAGAAGCCCTACTAAGTATCTTGAGCACAAAACACCATTTGAAGCATTTTATGGTTTTAAACCTAAAGTTAGTCATTTTAGGATATTTGGATGCAAGGCCTTTGCTCATATTCCTAAAGATGATAGTAGAAAATTAGATTCCAAGGCCATCAAATGCATTTTTATTGGATATTGTATTGATCAAAAAGCATATAAAATGTATGATCCAAGTACTCACAAGGTCTTTGCAAGTAGAGATTTTATATTTCATGAACATGTAGATAAAAAAATAAAAGTAATGAACATAATGTATGGAAACCTCCTTATGACAACTTTAAGGAAGAAGAAGAAGTTGTCGAATGAACTCACGCTCAAGAAAGCATGGGCATTCCAGAAGACATGTCAAGAAGTCAAAGTCCACAAAGAAGTAATGAAGGCACTCCGCAGAGAAGAAGAAGAGGAGAAGGTAATCCACAATGTAATGAACCTCTAAGAACCTCCAAGAATGTCAACACGACAAATTCAAACCCCTATCAAGATAAGGATTATGCTTTAATGTCCCAAGTAATGACTGTTTTTGAGCCCTAATATAATAAAGCAGGAAAACCATAACAATCTCATAACAAGCTAAAAATCGTAAAGAATGGATGGAAGCTATGAAAGAAGAATATGGCTCTATAACGAAACATGAAACTTGGGAATTAACAGAATTACTTGAAAATAAAGTTCCTATAGGATCAAAATGGTTGTACAAGAGAAAATTTAATGCAGATTGTAGCATAAACACGTATAAGGCAAGATTGGTTGCAAAAGGTTATTCACAAAAAAAAAGGTATAGATTATGAATATACCTTCGCTCTAGTCGCAAAAATGAATACAATCAAAATAATGATAGCATTGGCAACAAAATATGATTGGAATCTACATCAATTAGATGTGAAGTCAACTTTTCCGAATGGTGCCTTAAAATAGGAGATTTATCTTATTCAACCATAAGGATTTGTAAAGAAGGGAAAAGAACATCTTGTATGCAAGTTTAAAAAGGCCTTATATGGACTAAAACAGGAACCTATATCTTGGTATAAGAAAATAAATTAAGTCTTCTTTCAGCAAGGATTTGAGAAAAGAAAAAATGATCCTAATTTGTATGTCAAGATAGATAGAAATGGAGTTATAGTATTACTCTCTATATATGTTGATGATCTAATAATACCAAGGAGTGCTAATAAATTGATTAAATAAATAAAAAGGAAGTTATTATAGGAATTTGAGATGAAGGATCTTGGTCAGATGCACTATTGTTTAGGTCTTGAAGTGTGGAGAGATGATGGAAGAACCCTAATCACACAAAGCAAATATGCAAATGAAGTACTAAAGAGATTTCATATGAATGGATGTAAAGAAGTGAGTACTCCATTGGAACAAAATATTAAATATCAAATTGATGATGGAACAAAAGAAGTGAATGGAAAATTGTATCGACAATTAGTGGGATGTTTGAATTATCACACTACCACTAGACCAGACATTGCTTATGCAGTAAGCTTACTTATTCAATTCATGGCTAAGCCTCATGAAAGCCATTAGATAGTTGCAAAAAGGGTCCTTAGATATTTAGAGGGAACTACCAATTTTGGTATTGAATATACTAATGATTCTAATGTTGAATTGACAGGTCATTTTGATTCTGACTGGGATGGAAATCCAGATGACATGAAATCCACCACTGGATATGTGTTAAATATAGGATTAGGAGCTATATCATGGAGCAGTAAGAAAAAACCAACAATTTCCTTGTCATTAACTGGAGCAGAGTATAAATAATTATGTAGTGCCACCTGTGAAGTTATCTGGCTCAGAAGGATACTTGAAGATGTTGGTGAAGGTCAATAAGAACCTATAGTGATCAGATGTGATAATCAAAGCAACATCAAATTAGAGAACAATCATGTATGTCATGCAAGGTCAAAGAATATATACATACAATATCATTTTGTAAGAGAAAAAGTCCAATAAAAGGAAATTGACTTAATATATTGTAATAAAAATGAGAATGTAGCTGACATATTCACTAAGCCTCTTAGGTAGGCCAAATTTGAGTTTTGTAGAAGTAATTTATGTGTTGTAGAAAATCCATATTATGTTGTAAGCCTAGCTGAGACTTAGACCAGCAGGCATGTCAATTAAGAGTATGTTTGTGTCTTATGTATTGTGTTATAGGATATTTTGTGTGTTGGAATTAAGGGGGAGTGTTAGATAAATAGTAATTCCAACTAACCAACCTTCCACATTGACTATGTTAGGTAGGGGGTCTTTTCGAGAGTTCAGGAGATTGTCTCGAGGCTTTTGAAGACTTCAGATAGCTTCCTGAAGAAGCCATCGACAATCATAATCGAGAAACTTGATTGCAATGTATAAAAACTAGTCTTTGGAAATGTAAAGTTGAAGTCGTGTTGTGTTCAGTTCTGCATCTTGTTTTCTCTGATTATCTCTTCACTCCATCTTTTGTACCATGACATTTCTAAACACTCCATTATAATTTGTGAATCCGCAATAATATCTACCTGATTGACTATCTTAATTCCACGAATTTTAGTTATTACCCATCCCTTAAAAAAATATATCCATGCCACAGATCTATAATAATCTTGAATAAAGAAACTTTAAGTTTTTTATTATTTAAACTAAAACAAAGGAAATGACCTTAAAGATTCATCTTCAAACCCAAAACGACTCTAAGTAAACAAATCTTAGTTTACTTATAAAGTTTATTAAATCGTGAGAAGGTAAGCCTACTAATTTAGCGTTAGCTAATGTTACTTGTGTTGTTTAATCTTAGAAAATAAATATTTATTTTTCAATATTATTATAATACAAATAACTAAAAATAAAAATCTTTGACAGATTTAAGTAGACATAACTTGAAGGGTTTATTGTAGCATGTGCACAACAAAATGCCATGTGGACAACTTCTTCACATAATTTATGTCATAATTTAGGGATATGGTTGCATTATTCATGCATGATTTAAAAAAAAAATTAAAAAAAAAAAAAATTGCATAATGTTTTTTATTCTTAATACTTGTAGGAAAACCTTCCAAAAATAAAACCTTGAAAATAGTTCATACTGGGGTAAATAACATATTCACCATCATTTGCTTCCCACAATAATTTAAGCAACTCTTTGCACAAAATAAATATGTAAATAAATATTCTTACCAACAATTACTTCACTCCCTCCATTATTATATTTTCCTCAAATTAAATTATAAGTTTATGTCAAAGTTTAAGATTTGACTTCCCTATTGAGCAATATTTATTTGAAAAAGGTCCAGAAGTTGATCATGATGGACATTTGGTCTCAAGAGGAGGTGGCAGTATTGGGCACCTTTTAATGACTAATTGCCTAGCTGTATTATGCAAATGATATAGGATGGGTATCTGGTTGGCTCATCAAATGCTTGTGAGGGTGGAAATGGGAAGGTAGAGTGTGTTGGATTCGTTCATACTCAATTTTATAGTTTGGAAAATATGGATCAGATCAATTTTTTATTTTGTAGGATGTAGCATTAGTGATTTAGTTTCCTGATCGTAATGTATTTTGAAGTAGAATGGTCAATCCATGGCTAGGTTTTGAGGCCAATGGAAATGGGAAGACAAAGTGTGTTCCATTCATTCATACTCACTTTTATAGAGTTGGGAAAGTACATATCATATCAAATTTGTATTTAGGTGTTATTTTATTCCCTAAAATTATGTTTATTTTTATTTTTACGCTGTAAGGCGTTCCCTTTGAAAACAACTCCCCCAACGGCCACCATGTACCAGTCTACACCATTAGATAAAATGTTAGACGATTGCATAATTTTTTTCCATTTGATTCCAACACCGACTCTGTAATTGTCAACCAACTCCTTAATTTAATCCATTTAATGTGAATTTGTTTTGCCAGGACTACCACTATTCGAGGTTTCTACCTAATTCCTTATAATTCCTTTCCATTTTCATAAGGGTTTCTACCTACATCCTTCTAATTCCTTTCAACCATTTTCATAATTTTTCCACCTAATTCCTTCTAGTCCCTTTCGGCCAATTTCATAATGGCAAGGACATATTTCGTTCTGAGCGTAGATGGAATGGTTTATGCTATTCTTGTTATCCTCTAGAAAGGTTTAGGTCTTAAGCTGAGGGGGGTGTGATGATTTATATATTCATTTTTAGCAAGTCAATATAACTCAATGATGTTTCTATTATATGATCAATTTATGCATTGCATTCTCTAATCGTGGATTTCTACGTGTGTGTAGATTTATTTGCAAGTTTATTCTTGTGTTTATGTTTTAATCTCATATTTTCTGTTCTAATATCGTATTTTGCTAGTTATTCCAAATTGCAGGATTTATGTTTGGATCATTTTCTCCTCTTTGTTTACCTTTCTTTACAGGGAAGATCATCAGTGTGGTCAATATTTCAGAGTTCAACCTCTGTAGCTTTGTATTTGATTAGTGTAATAATGAGAAAACATCATAGAGCTACCTCTAATAGGTTATGGTGTATGTCCCAGTAATTAAAATAGGTAACAATTTCATGGATCAACGTACCTTATTTTTTTTCTTCTCAGTTTGACCCTCAACTATATTAATACTTTTAAGAAAGACCACAACTTCACCATCCTTCTTACTCTTAAGATTTCTAGAAAGCTGAATCGACTGACTGATACCATGTGCCTGCTGGTATATTAGGACTGTCTGATCTATGGTTGTCATGGGTGTGACCAGAGAATGTTGTATGTGGATAAAAAGGAAATTGATGGAGCTGAAGGGCTGAGATTGAGGGAGGGTGAAAAGAAATACATGAAAGGGGAAGAGTTGGATATATTTTCAGTCCATGAAACAATTGATTACATTTATTAGAAACCCATCCCACAAGAGCATTATTTCATCTCCATTCCATTGCATCCAACAGAAAATGACGACTAGACAGAGTTGATGATGAGATATTTGAGTTCTAAAGACAAGGAAGGTAGAGGAGTGAGAATGAAGGCTTTTGATGCCCTGGAAAATTACATGGATTTGGGTGCCCAGGAAAACTAAATATCTTCTGAAATCATCGAAGCCAGGGGAGTGGAAGTCAAATATGGGGCAGGTTATTTTAGTGGCAACAGTAATAGAAATGTTCTTAAACATGACACTCACTGGTTTCTTCAAAACATATGGTTTCTCTACTTCTCTATTGGAAAAAATGGAAATACGGGATTACCTGGTTGACAGTAGAGAAATTGAGTTCACCATCAATGCATTTGTAACCAATGCTCAAGTCAATTCATCGTAAGTTTGGTCTACTAACACTAACACAAAACACATGGATGTTTTCCAACTGCGTACCTTGAGAAGCAATTTTTAAGTCTCAAAACCTGTCTGTTATAGGTGCTTATGTGAACTTGATTTTCTCTTTCGGTTGGGCTTTTCTCGATGCAATTGAAGGTAGTTTTTAAAAGGTATTATGCACACTCTATGCCACTCTCTAAACCTAGTGTATTTATTATAATGGCGAGCATTGTTATTATTTTTTGCATGTGTCTCCCTTTGTATTTTTGGGGATTTCGTATACTGTGTACTTTTATGAGAAGAAAGCTAGATTAGACTTTTTAAACAAAGATAGATAGATAAACCCACTATGGGTTTTGACTCGTTTTTCTTCCTCGTTTCCCTCCCTTCTTCTCCTCTCATCAATCTCGCCACCACATCTTCCACATGTTCTCTCTTCATAGTTTCATTTATTGCCACTCCAATCTTCCACGCTTCGATAAAATATCTCTTATTGGTTAGTTTCTTTGTAAAGGAAGGCTACAATATCATGGGTCTCAAGTATTTTCCCTTTTGGTGAAATTTTTATCTCAAATCCAGCAGAACTGAATGTAGATTCGTAGTTCCATCTCTGTCAAATGGATCTTTGACCATGAAATAACTGCACATTGTTTTCGTATTTTCAAAAGTTACTAATGTTTTCTAACTTTATTTTTCAGTATAAACTTTGCAAGGTTCAGTGGCTGACTCAGTGACAAGTTACTTACATGGCACATTGGACTCAAAAGTGGGTTGATAGCTCCTACCTAGAGCTCAAAAATTATTTGAAGGTATCTTGGAATAAGGAAAGCTTAGAGATATATGTACAAGGTTGGTTATTGGATGAATATGTCTTTAACTATGATTTGATGCATTGTCATTTTTTATTTTATTTTGTATGATGGGCTCACAATATCAATGTGTTCAAGATAAGAAACTTCGAGCATAAGTGGTGGCTAGTCTTATGGCTAAGCTCATGAGTAACTTCTAGTGCAATCCTAAACTAAAGAAATATGGTATGTTGATCATGTCTACTTTGGACTGTGATACCCCGTAGGGTTTCTTTGATGGAGCTAGCCAAGGGCATCCACCTAGTTGTGGGATTGGTGGTATTTTGTATATAAATTCATTTCAATTCATTCCTATCCAATATACTCTGCGACCTGATTCCAATTGAAAGGTCAAGTTATCAACATGGTTTTTTTTTCTTTATTTGGAAAGTGATTATGGTTTGAAGAGGTTGCAAGTGATCGAGAATCTCAAATAGTTGTTCACCGGGATAATGTAAGTTTTCTATGTAGAATGTGCGCCTTCAATCCCCAATGTCTCAAATTTGGCAGTGCATTCAAGAGCTGGAATGGTCATCCTTCACCCACATTTCTCGTGAGCTCAATCAACCAGCAGATAAGCTCTCCAAGGAGGCATTCGAGTAGTCAGGTGGCTAATTTGCTTCATTTAACTCTGTTGATGGCTAGGAATATGGAGTCATGGAATTTCCACTTTAAGTCTTAATTTTGGGTTGATGATGAACATCATCCTTCAAAGTCATTCGAGGAGAATGCATCTTCAGATAGAGGGCATTTGTCCTTTCTGCTTGTGGATGATCTATCGAATGTTGGATCCTCTGATAAAATCAATGAATCTAGATTTTACTCTGCATTTGTCACCTCACCCGATAAAATACCTGAGAAACACAGTGTGCAATTTCAAGTGAAGAAAATAATTGATGACGATGGTGTGCATTCCAATGTTTGATCCAATACTAGTCCCTTTTTGATCTCAGATATGGATTTGGCTCTGCAAATGTAACATCAAAACACAACAAAGGTGGATTTGATTCATTCAATGAATATTTAAAAGACACTTATGTGGCAACTGACAAGGTGTCAAAATTTTCTTTTGGACAAAATCCCTTATCACTAACAGAGAAATGTTTGGTTTGAATTATTTCCTAAACGAGGAAAGTGTTTTGATCAAGATTAGTAGTGCCAAGGAGAGGAAAGGATGCTTGTTAAAATCTCTAGGATTGCTCAAAAATCCCCATGCATCCTTCATCTGATGAGTGATTAACTATCCAATTTATCACCCACCAGATACTAGCCCAAAGGTAAGAACAAGCTCTTCAATTCTCCTTGTTTCTTCATAGATTTCAATCTCAAGGGCTCCATAGAGTCAGAAAGAGTCAAAATATCAACTTCTCCATTGGATCTCAAGATATTTTCTAGAGTTTGGAACAATCATTGGAATTAAAAGAGGTTAGATACCCAACTAAGTTCTTCTGGGAAGCGAAGAAAGACAATAATGATTATTTCTCCACATGAATTTACAAATCTCACCTCTTAGGTTCGAATGGAGCATTCAAAGAGCTATACTTGTGTCACATTCCATGGTCCAAAATCAGCCACAAAACACATATATTCTCATTGTAGTATGGAGAGCGAAATTGTGCAATATCCTGTTCGAAAAAAAATGAACATGGAATATGGAATGTTGCATTTCTACCTAAAAGCTATACAAAGGCTCTAGTGTTTCTTATTGCAATTTTTCTCAATGCCTGCTATTTCTGCAAACGACAGTTGAGCCATGGGGTGGGGACATCTACATGTACTAGTATGTTATAATGATCATACCATGTTTTTTGTTAGAGATTGCTTTAAATCTTGAAGAATCACATTGAATTTATTATAGTTTTCCCTTAGCTAGGCCAATGATTTTTTTCAATTTTAATGCATTTTGTTTTCAAAAGGTATGTAAAACTTCGGTTTGAAATATTTCCCATCCTTTTCTTGTTGATTATTGTAGATGTGACAAATTATTTTGCAACATGGAATGTCATTACCAATATATTTTAACAAATTAATAGATGGAAACATTTATTGTTTCTACACCATGTGGGTCAAGTGCTTCTTCTTACAGTGGCAATTTTTTTAACCAGTACAAATGTGTTGCATAACAGAGGCATAAGAGCTCTCCGTAATCCATACCATGTAAAATAAAAATGTGTGTTAATGTATGTGTTTTTTCCTCTGAGGAGCCATAGAAAAATACACATGCTTAGATGACATAAAAATATATGTGTTTTTAATGTTGAGGAATAGGATGGGACGGGGTGGGATTTTTTGAAGCATACTTTTTTGGGACAAGATTTTTGTTGTGTACATTGGCACAAGTTTTAAATCCTATCACAAGTTATGCACAAGGATGGGTCCCAAATGCTTCCCAATGTACCTCATTGATTGATTTTCATAAGAGACTTGTTTGATCCTATGAAAAAATTTAAATTCCATACTACCCAAATTTCCACTGATTGATCACCTTTCTTTACTATACTGAGAATCTATATGTGTTGTAACTCTTACAATACGTATTCCTATTGACATCATACTTGCAAGGGATATTTTTCCAAGGCAAATGACAATAATTCAAGAGATACTCGAAGAAGTAGCTAATCATGGAGTATCAAGTAAGAGGAGTAGCTAAACTGTTTTACTTTTTACATTACACATGATTAAAATAAATGAAATTATGGGAAAATGTAGTGAATGTAAACCAAAACTAGCATTTACAAAGAAAAATAGTTAAACAATTCCCTATCAAGATTTATGAGAAGGTTCAACTAGTCACAAAAGTCACTTTAAACTTCAATTTCCTCTCTGTTATTATTATTATTAGAGCCTCTCTATTGTTGTTATTATTATTATACAAAATCAATGGAAACTATTTAAGCACACAATAATGGAAGAATATTATTGTTCCTTATCTAGTGGCTTTGTTGAAGATGGATCAATTGATTTCCATGGACGCTTTGTAAGGAGAACTCATACTGGACAATGCAAAGCATCACTCTTCATAATTGGTATGAATTCATTTGAATTATATTATCTGATACATTCAATTGTATTGTAGTAGCTGGTATGTTTGTTCCAAATGTTTTATCATCAACATTACAATTATATTCTCTTACACATTCCATTAAGTTCTAGTAGTTGTTGTTTGGTCTATATGTTTTACCATCATATTCTTCACAGGAGTGGAGGTAGCATAAAGGTTAGCCTATGCAGGCATTCTTTAAAATTTGGTGTCTTACCTCATAGATGTTATGCATTAGAGAACCACTACTGCTGCAAAGAATGTGAATGTCTAGGCTGGTGTGATCAACATGCTTCCTTTCCTTGGAGATTTTATTGCAGATTCATATTTGGGTTGATATTGGACCATTGCCATGTCTTATGTCATCTATTTGATGGTTAGTATTTTATTCTCTTTTTCAAATTTTTTCTATAAACATATCCCGAGAGTAACTTGTTGGCCATAACAATCTAAGATTTGCACCCAATCTCATTTCTTTGAAACCTATGTTAAACATCTAAGGTAGACTGCAGGTAAAGTTTGGCTCGTTTTTTTGTATTTTTTCTCATACTTGTTTCTCAAGTGCTTCAAGAAACATAGAATGAGGGGTTTGAGAGGACTTCCTTATGCCTAGGTGCTACATTTGAGAGGTAATGATTTATCTTAAACAATCTAGATTTGCACCGAATTCATTCCTTCGAAACTCAAACTAGATATCTACGAATATAGAAACTAGACGCTTCTAAGTAATTTATTTTTCACTTTATTCTTTTAAAAAATGTTTAATAAATGAGGAGTTTGAGTGGGCTTCCTTCTATTTAGATGTTAGGTTTGGGAGGTAAACTCAAAATAACCCAAAATTTGTATTCAATCTCAATGTCTCATCCTTACAAATTCTTGCTATACAGCCAGGGTATAGGGCAGTTAAATGGAACTAATGGATAGGTTAACAATTAGTGAACCACACCCATTAGGTGCAAAATAAATGGTGACAAAGTTTATGTTAAGGTACTTCCTATGTAAAAATCGCTGGTTCGAAATCTCATAGATGAGCAAGACACCCAAAGTATCCAACCTACCACCCCAAAAAATAGTTAGTTTAAAACCTGATGTTGTTAGCATGGAACCTTATCTGATTGTCCTAGGATTAAGTCAATAAGAACCATCCCACTAAAGCCAACATGGGCGTTCCTTCCACGAATCGATCTGGAAGGACAAACCCTTTACTAGCGTCAAGTTGATCACTACCTTATTGGGTTTACCTTCTAGTATTTGGCACCCCTTGGCATTTTTTCTAATGTTGTAATATTATGAAATTGATAATTTTGTATCTATACAATTACTTGCCAATGAATTCGTGCAAAATTTGATGGATACAAGAACGTTTTTCTATATATTTTGGGTTTTTGAATAGTTGTTTAATTTTTCTTTAACCTCGTGAATGGAGACTGAGTAACAAACACTACATGTATTCGGTTGTTACAAGGATTAACTTTTGTCACTTTATCAACCTCTTTTAGGATTTTGAATTGGATTTGGATTTTCTTCTTCTAAATCTTCTTGGTTTCTCTCGGGCAAGGAGCCCACAAACCCTCATTATAATAATTTGGTGTAGATCAGTTTGAAGAGGATGACCTTGTAGTGAAGAAGCATAGGAGTTCATTCTTCAACTATTGGAATTATGGGATATGCATTGGTACTCTTATAGGAGTCATTGTACTCATGTATATTTAGGACAATGTTCGATGGGGTCTGGGATTTGGAATTCCCACTGTGATGATGGAAATAGCTATGTTTATCTTCTTGTGTGGGACGATATCTTATCGGCATAAATTTCCCAGTGATAGTCCTCTCACTCGAATTATCCATGTCTTTGTTGCAACATTTCACAAGTGGAATGTTTCTACTTCTCATCGATAAAAAAAGAAAGTAGCTGCCGATTCAGAAAGGGAAGTATTGCAGTTTGGGTCAAGAAGATGGTCTTTGCCTACTGGTCAGTTTAGGTAAGCTCTCACTAGTCACAATTTCTTTGCAAACTGAATTTATTGGAGCCATAGATGCTTTCCCATGTGGCATGGTAATTTATGAAGCTCTTGGTAGTTGAAATAATCATACTGTAGGATGGGGTGTACTAACAATTTAGATTTTAGCGATATAACATAGAATATCTCTACAACCTGACCACAACTAAGGTGAAATGAGTCCCTAAGTCCTATTTCTGTTTCATTTCAGTCTTGTTTTTATAGCTTCTTGTTTGTTGTTTTTAAAAGTCATTCAAAAGTAATGTGTACCTTACTTTTCAAGGAGCAAATAGTGTCAACAAATAGAAGTGAGCAAAGAGAGAAAATAGGGACATCATCATATCAAAGACAAGAAAAAGACTCCATCTGCACAATTGCAATATGAAAAATGTGACCTCAAAGATCAGCGGCAATTGAAGCAACTGGCATAATTTCCAGTCTAGTAAGAAAATGAAGAATTGTTCCAAAGATTGCTTTAATTTTTCCACATGCTATAAGTCAAGGTTGAAAAGCCATGAATAAACCTATCATCCAAAAAGTTCTCTGATTCATTTAGCTTTGCACTTCTTCATCAACAGAAAATGAGAAGATACAAAATTTTCACAAGCTAAAAATGCCTTAATCTATATGATATACTATCCATGGCATGCTAGAACTTGTGCAAACAAAGATGGGGAAAACGTACAGGGTCATTTCCTCTACAATTTATCAAATGCACTTCAAAGAAAACTCTTAACAAAATTCTTTTGATGTAAGTTTCAACAAATAGAAGTGAGCAAAGAGAGAAAACAGGGACATCATCAAATCAAAGACAAAAATATACTCCACTTGCACAATTGCAATATGCAAAATGTGGCCTCAACAATTTAGGATTTGCACCCAATCTCATTTCTTTGAAACCTATGTTAAACAACTAAGGTAGAATGTAATTAAAGGTTGGCTTGCTTATTTGTATTTTTTCCTCATACTTTTTTCTCAAGTGCTTCAAGAAACATACACTGAAGAGTTTGAGTGGGCTTTGTTACACAAAAATATCGTCACCTTGATTATTTGCAGTCAGTATGGGTCTATCACCACCTATACCAACCTCCTAAGAAAGTCTCAGACCTAAGCTCTTCAAAACAAGCTTTGGAAATGAGAGAAAGACGTCAAAAAGCAATGTAACTTTGGTTCCGCACTTTCTCTCACTTTTGCCTGCGGGCCCGCACCCTTTGTTCAGAGTACCTGCGTACTTATACGCTCTGTATGTAAAGGGGAGGGTGCGTACCCCT
>APFE030924428.1:2999-35538 GCA_000404065.3 Pinus taeda
TCTTACTCATCCCTGGGTGAATTCAGAGAGGCAAGTGTCAAATGGGCAGTTTCTAGAAGATTCTCTAGGTTTCCACCTAGCCAACTGCTTCTGCCATTTGTCTACTCTCGCTCATCACACCCCACAGAAGGGTTTTTCAATATGCATCACACTTTTTGCATGTGGCAGGTGAGATCCATCGCACCCTTAGCACTGAGTAGTCTGTATGGTCTAGTTTTGACCAGTTCTGAGCAGTTTTTTCATGGAGAACTTCTGGGAGATGATGTAATCAGCTGACCTTGCTCATTTAGGGTATGAAACAACACTTTTAGGGACTTAGAAGCCCTTATTTTATGGACATATGTGATTGGGGTTGCAGTGCCCAAATATTTCTATAATAGTTTCCCCCTAAAGCATGAGGTCGTAAATATTTTGATGTTGGGTGAAATGCTTTATCATGAGGATTCGAGGTTTTTTCGAACTGGAAGGCGTCCTTAATAAGATACAATACAATACATTATCTTCATAATATATTCATGATCTAGTTGAGGCGATCATTCCCATGCTCAGCTTTATAAATTCATTCTCATGTACATAGACAGACAACCATTTGTGTGGTAGACTGATGATTCTGGTAGAGCCATCATCCTTTGGCTTGGATGATTATCTGTGCTGCAATGATGTACATTTGATGTCTTTATTTTCCTGAATATATCGCAGCCTAGATGGATGAAACTAGATCTAGGGTCTTCAAACTCGTTCAATCTTCGCCCAATGTACAAGTCGATCCATGTGAAAAGATGTTCCGGAGTCGAACATGGAAAGACATCGCCTGATTACCAACCAATGATGAAAGCTGTTATCAGGCGCGAGAGGAATCACCAATAATGATAATGACCCTCAAGGTATGACAGCGCAATTTACATTGTGTGAAAAAGGGACTTGGCGCCGAACACCATGAAAAATCTTTCAGTCGAAGGCCATTGATGTAAACTTGTCGTCGGAGGTGAGAAACTTGCCATTAAGGCATCCAAGCTTCAAAGTACTGAAAGGGATGTTCCTAGGTGGACTTCTTAGATAATGAGCTGATGTCGAAAAGAAGTGGCCCGTTGTAGGAGGGCATTAATGAATCCCACATCTACGACACGGAACGGAGGAAATGATTTTGTGGAGGTGAAAACAATCTAATGATACAAGGTTTAGGGTGGCTGATGAGACACAATCTAGGTTGGTGAATTCTTTGAGTGACTTCTCTTGAACATATCAGTGACACTGAAGTGGATTGGTAGCATTAACCCCAAAAATGGATGGTATGGTGGACCAATGGTAATATGATCAATGAACGGAATAACCCAACCTGACTCAATCATGGTGATGGATTGAAAGTGTCATGTTCAAGAGTGACTTGCTACCAAGAAAGTTTCTTCAAGTTTCCTTCCCAATTTTTCCTCAATCATTGCTAACCAGTACCTCTTTATTTTTGTCAATCTTGAGGAGGATAACATATGCTTGTTCTATAATTTTCCCTTCGGGAAAACCCATCGCTACGTTTTAACAAGCCTAGCGACAGTGAAACTCGTTTTTGTCTGCATGGACAAGTTTGTTGCTATTGGTTTTAACAAGTTTAACGACAAAGATAACTCGGTCCTTTTTCAATTTTAGAGAGTCTGAAAAGGGACGGAAACGAAACTCTAGCAATCATTTTTCGTCATATAATCCCTTAAGTCCGAAAAAGTATAAAATAATACGAAAGGGATGAATTTTCAATAGTTTTAACGAGCCGAACAAGACAAGTGCTCGATCTTTTTGTGTAATAATCCCTCAGGTCCAAAAATATTAAAATCTAGGGGGATAGCACTTCCGATCGTTTTAACAAGCTGGAGAGGCCAATTTCTCGGCAATCTTTTCATATTTTACGAGTCGAATGAAAAGAGCTTAAAGCAGACTCGTTTTTTGAGGAACGAGTGATATTTTCGGGTAGCAACTGGTTCCAAGTAAGGTTTTGAACTTTCCAAACACGACAGTGCAAAAAAGATGGCTAACAGAATCACTCGTCGCAGTTGTTCCTCAAAAGGGGTAAACAATCAAATGGAGGTGTATGATTAGCTAAAACAGAGTGGAGGTGATGGCAAGAACACGACCAAGGCTCAAAAGCTGATGATAATGTGTTCACAATTGTTATTTACCGAAGGTGGGTTCATTTTTTAATGAGATTAAACTTTGGTGGAACATATGCTCATCGCTAGGTTTAATTTTTAACGAGCTTGAACTTTGCGTAAAATGGCTCGTGCCAGTCATATAATAAGGATGTCTCATTGATAGGTTCATTTTTTAGGGAGCTTGCACCATTCAAAATTTTGCTTCGGATCCTTTCTTTATGTAAGCTAGGAATGACCAATCCTATGAGTTTAAAGGGTTAAGAACCTACAAACTAAGAAAATAAATGGCTGCTTTTCACTTTCATGCAAAAAAGGGTTGCATGCCCCCAGGTATAATGAAGTAGAGTTTCTAGGTTACCCTTCAATTTGCAGACAAAAAATTTGCTATGTCGGGAAAGGCCTACCTTCTGACGGAGGTATCTTATTCCAGTATAATCCCATTTTTCTAAATGGACGGGTGTGTCAGACTAGTCATATTCCTACGCGGACACTCACCTTATAACTGAGGTTTTCCTACCAAAGCAGACTAGGGTGCATGCCTCCTGGGTTTCAGTCACAATCACCGAATCACTCGCGCTCATCAGGTGGACGGACTGGAGACTGATGAGACATTCATTATGTAAAAAGACCAGTTAGGGATGGCATTTGACTATTAGCTATGTGTGAGCTAGGGAATGAAAGTTGGTCTACGAGCTGGACCACTCTGCCTTCATGCGGAAAACACATCACTCGAAAGAGCTTGGAGACAATGGTTCCCATGCTATAAATGTAGTCATGCCCAAGGAGTAGATTGTAATCTAAAGTTCCTTGGACTATCATTATGTTCAGATAGATAGTTTTCCTTCTCAAAGTTATAGGAAAATTTGGAAGGATCCTTAACGGTCGACTGGTTCCTTTGTCGAAGCTTGTCAGATTTTGCATCTCAAGCAGAAGCGATGGTGAACCAAGCGCTTTCCAAGTAGTTGAGGAAAGGATACTCATAGAAGCCCCTTCATCTGTGATAGTACCGACCATGACCATTTTGTAAGCTTGTACTATGATTCAGAATGATACATTAGGTGGTAGACGGGGTCTGTCTAGTAGATTACAATTGAAGGAAATGACTAGGTTGCTTGGAGGTGGGACTGAGTAAATGATCGGATACGTCTCTGATGAACTTCCTTCTTGCGGTAAAGGAATGGGTAGATTTCCCCCATGTTCATCGGAGTCTGTTCTCATGAAGAGAATTTGAACGGTGTCATTCTCGTTCTCCTTGGTGACTGTATCATTTGAAGGTAGACCTTCTGAAGGAAAAGCTGGGTCGACTACCATTTCAACTTGTTGACTTTGGTCCAGTGTGGACTTAGAGGGTTTATCTTCAATGATAGATGCTTCGACCGACCACAAAGGTGTGTCGGTCGGATTCTCAACTAGTGATGGACTTGGCAAGAGTTTCTTGTATCCAGGTGAAGCCATAGAGGTGAAGCAGGATGGTTATCCAAGACTCTTTTAGCTTCATCTAGGAAGGGACAACGGTGGATGGCATGATCTCCTTCACACAGTCTACAGGGAATTTTAGATCTTCATTTTTTTTTGGTGACTTCGTTTCCACTAGTTTATGGTGTACTTTCAACATGATCATCAGAGGTTGAAGACACCAGATTGTCCAAGCGGGGAGACCAATCCCTTAAGATCTGTGGGATGCAAGGACAATCTCGATGATAGTGGTCTCCTTTGAAAATGACATATGGAGATGTAGTTTTGGATGGTGCAGTGTGTGGATTTTCGCTAGACGATGTATGGTTACTCCTTTTGGCCGTTGGCTCCTTCTTCTTCTTCTCCTTCCCTTTCTTCTTCTTCTCAGCTACTTGGTTTTTAGTTTTACCAACTTTACCAAGTGAAGAGGAAGGAGGAGAGGGAGAAATAAATGAAGTAGAAGGTTGGGGGGTAACTCTGGTATCATCTGGTTGTTGATTTGATTGCTTAGGAATCACGGTGTTTTGAATGACAAAGGTCGAGAAGAGCCATACTGGCAGGCCAATTGTCAGTCTTGGAAGGGACAATGTGGCCATATGAGGTGCACCAACATCTCCCCAAGAGGAGAAAGGACTAGGACTTTCCCCAAGGGGAAATCCTTGGTTGGTGGACTCCATTTTCTCAACCTAAGATCAATGAGGGAACAATGATGTTATTCCGATTAAAATAAATTTTATGACACATTGACACAACCTACTTTTTCAATTTTTAAGGGTCGAGAAAAAGCTAAAGATGACTCTAGTCACCTTCGATTTTTAATGAGCCTGAAGTGACAAGTGCTCAGATGGACCTTTTCTTTTAAGAAGTTTGAAAAGGAACAAAAGAGACTACTGTGGAAATCTAGATAGAGGGATTACCAAACCAAACAAAAAACTGCAGAATACTTTTGATGGTATGCCAGTCAATCTTCCTGAATGTTGTGTTCAGTGCATTGTGATCGATAGGGTAGTAGACATGGCTTCCTAAGGATAAAGGATATAGCCTATTGTGGTCTCCCAATATATACTCAATGATACGTGGGAGCACAAGTTTGTACTAGCACTTGTCGTCTCAAAGAGGAGGAATCACCCAACCTACGATGAAAGCGATAGTTACCAGGCTTTATGACACCAGAATACGTCTGTAGCCTAGACTTCTAAATGTTGTGTGTTAGGTTCCAAAGCATTTTTATGTTCACTGAATTTACTTTACAGTTGATCTTTCTTGAGAAGTTTTCCTTTAAGGTTCACCGTGTGATGAAGATGTACAATTCCTAAAAATGCAATCTAAGATGATAAACAATCGTTTACTCTTGTTTTTGCAATGAAAATCCTACCTACTAAAGAAAGAAAAGCAAGATTCTTTCAACATAGAGCAGAGAGCACACAATAGATACATTGTCCTAAATCAAAATCAACAAGCAGTCTAAATGCAAATGCACATGCATGTATTTGTTTTCCACTTTCTTAATATGTGAATGACAAAAAGAATGCTAAGTACAAATCTGAACTATCTTTTCTCTTAAAGTGACAGTACTAACAATTTTCTCTTCAAAATATGAAAGGAAGACAAAGGCAACTCTTTGCGATTTCAAATTCAAAAACTAAAGGAAGACTAAGACGACACTTTGCGATTTTGAATTCAAAAAACGAAAGGAAGACTACTTTGTAATTTCGAATTCAAAAAACAAAAGGAAGGCTAAGACGACACTTTGCGATTTCAAATTTAAAAAACGAAAGGAAGACTAAGATGACACTTTCAACTCCAATTTGAAAACTGCTTTCGACACTTGAAATACTTATCAATTCAAATCAAATACAAGAGTAACAGTGTAATCGACCATCAAAAGAGTAGGATTATTTTCTTTGACTGAAAACAACACTTGTGACACTTCCAAATCAAAAGATGACAGTTAAATTAAGCTAATTCTTTGTAAAGGAGAACTGTAAATGGCGAAAAATACATAAAAAAATTCACAATTCTTTGTACAATGGAGGCTGAATAATATAAAGGAAGGGAGTTTCAACAGTGGTATACTGATCACAGATAGAAAAACTCCTGAATAAAGCTGAAGAGAGTGAAGAAAAACCAAAATCTGGAGGTAGAAACCGTCTTATCTGATCATCGCACCTGTAACACAGGGAAATAGGGATGCATCTTACCTACTATGCATGGGAGGTGCGATGCATCCAGATTGCCTAAAGGAGACAGTGCGATGGTCCAGGGATGAGACTTTAACTTGGTTTTTGGTCACAATTTGCAGCTTATTTAAGGGATTTAGGCTGAGCTAATGATAGTCAATAAATACAAAGCATAGGGGCTAATCTAATGAGGTTACTTGAGCCACCACTAGGGCAATTAGGATGTTTGCAAAGCAATTGTTCAATTTATAAACAAAACCCGGAGATGGAGTAAAGCAGCATTGATCTACTTTGCATTTGCTTAGCAAAAGCAGTTTGAAGGCTAGCTGGCTTGACTTCAGGCTTCGTCTATAGTTTATAAAGAAAACAAATATAAACAAGAAAACAAGCTATTCGCTCCCCAGTGGAGTCGCCATTTTGTTATCAGGAAATCTACTGTCTATTTAGACCTGCTAGTCCCACTAAGACGAGTAGCTATCTTAGAAATAAACAAACTAAAGTCACTTGTGTTTTCCTTTATGAGAAGTAGATGAGAGAGAAATAGAGAGTAAGAACCTTAGTTTTTCGCTTGGCTCCTTGCTTGTTTCCTCTTCCCTTTGACAGATCTTTGCCACTTCTCCCTTGCTTATCCTGCTTCAAAGAGCACCTGTAAAGTCAAAGCAGCATAATACCATCAAAGCACAACGATCTACAATCATAAACAATATAGGACCAAATATATATTGACCACACAAATGCATATATCAACTCAAACATACAAGAATGTGGAGGAAAACTCAAATAGCTTTATTGAGAGAAAGAGTAGAAGAGAGGATTACAACCCATTGATTGACGCAGCATCATCCTCCCAGCATGAAAGCCCTTCTTCACCTCATGAAAAGCTTAGATCACCCAACACTATGATGTTCCACAATGAAACCAACATCAATTCCTTACAAAATACAAGATTCCCGCCTCATGTATCTCTGGGATGAGGGATCCATATATAGATGTTTGTAGGTGGGTGATTCAGCTCCTAGGATTTTGATAGTGTCCTCTCTCTGATAGTTCTTGGTTCCACTTGGAGATTCATGATCTCTTACTCATCCCTGGGCGAATTTAGAGAGGAAAGTGTCAAATGGGTAGTTTCTAGAAGATTCTCTGGGTTTCCACCTAGCCAACTGCTTTTGCCATTTGTCTGCTATCGCTCATCACACCCCACAGAAGGGCTTTTCAGTATGCATCACACTTTTTGCATGTGGTGGGTGAGATGCATCGCACCATTAGCACTAAGCAGTCTGTATGGTCTAGTTTTGACCAGTTCTGAGCATTTTTTTCATGGAGAAATTCTGGGAGATGATGTAATCAGCTGACCTTGCTCATTTAGGGTATGAAACAACACTTTTAGGGACTTAGAAGCCCTTGGTTTATGGACATATGTAATTGGGGTTGCATTGCCCAAATATGTCTATAACACTATGTCCTCGTGTGATTGCTGGATCTGCCCATTCTCATTCTTGATCAAAGAGATCCTATTGTGAGCTCTATTGACCATAGTAGATCTGTGGAAAAATTTGGTATTGCGTTCTCCCTCTTTTAGCCATTGAACTCTAGTTTTTTGTCTCCAAAATCTTTCCTCCTGTTTACACAGGTTATCCCATTCTTGATGATGTTTCGCGACTTGATCATTTTTGTCTTTGTCAAAGCCTTCCTTGATCATGACTTGGTTGAGTTCCTGAATTTTGTTTTCAACAGATTTCTTTCCAACAAAAATGTTGCCAAAATCATTCTTGTTCCAATCTTTTAGTCTCATCTTGATGTGGTTTAATATCTTGTGCAGAAGGAACATTCTTGTTCCTTGAATCTACAAATCTTCTGCCCACCATTTTTCAATATTGATCATAAAATCTGGGTGCGAGAGCCATATATTCTCAAATCTGAAAGGTCTATTCCGAGGGGTCTTTATGCCCTAAATCTCCATTTGAACCAGCCAATGATCTGAGCCTCCAAATGGAAGAACCCTCGTTATTATTTCCTTATCTATTAGCATAAGGTCCTCCGAGATTACGAATCTATCTAACTTGGAGGCTACTTGAGACTCCTCTTTATTATTCCATGTAAAGCAACCATTGTTTATCTCCATATCCACTAGCTTCATATTATCTGTAAAGGTTTGAAAGGCCAAAGAGTCTTTATTTAGAGCTCTGGTTCCTCCTTTTTTCTCTGAAAGAGATTTAATCATATTAAATTCCCCTCCCATAATCCAAGGTATCCTTGCATGTCTATCCCTGAGATCCAAAAGGGAATCTATGAACCGAAGTTTTTCATCTATCCTTTGAGGACCATAAACATTCGTGACAGGATAGGTTTCCCTGTCTCTAATAGGCTGAATGACCACTAATAAATAATTCCTGGATGCCTCAGCATCTATTATGCCTATTCTTAGGGGGTTCCAGAGGGAGAATACCACCTGCTGAATTCTTTGCCTTAACTTCTAGAAACTCAAATCTATTGAGCCATTTGCTATGAATTTGTCTTAACTTTTGGATGGAACACTTTTTTTCCTGGATAAAAGTTATATTTGGAGCCTCATGTTTCAGTCTATTACTAAGCATTCTCTGTTTCCTTTTACTGCCTAGACCTCTAATATTCCAAGATGTAAACTTCATATTTAAAGATTAGTAAAGGAGTAGCTAGCTAGATCTTTCATCTTACATGATTCTATCATGAGTTTTCCACATTCCATCAGTAGTTCATTCTGTTTTTTCCTGCCTCTTTTCTTTCTTGGGTTTCTAGGTGCTAATCTTGAAGTCGTTTTTATCATTTTTAATCCTTCATTTCTTTGCTTGCCAATGTTTTTTACCCCCTCCAAACCCTTAGCCTAAGTTCTCCATAAATATAGTTGTTGTATTCTATTAAACTCTTCTTGAGGTAACGATTCTACCCCTTTGGTTGTTCCCTGATTTAAGAACCCCTCTAGATCTAGGTGTTCTCTGTCAAGAATTTCTTGAAGCTCATGGTCCTCCAGATCCATCTCACTTTGTGTCATTTCTTGATCCATCTGTCTCTATATCACTCATCATGCTCTCTTTCTGTTTATCATTTTCCTGTGTTTTTTCCCTGTTTTCTTCTTTCTCCTTCTCTTTAGGACTTCTTTCCCTTGCTTGATCTTCTGTTGTTAATTCTTAGTCCTCTTGAAGAACTTGGAACTAGTTCTGGTTGAACTGTTGTCCTTCCTTTTTTTTTTGTTTCTGCTCTTTTTTCCCGCCTTTTCCTTTGTGAACCACTTTGTGAAAACTATTTGTGTCTTTCATTGTGTTAGTTTTACCCTTGTTGTCTACTTTACTAAGAGGGAAATCTCTGAGAAGGTGCCCATGTTCGTGGCATTTTCGGCACCTGAACGAAATATGCTCATAGTCTACTGCTTGTACCCAATCTTCGTCATGGACCTCAAGGATTAACTCATCCGGAAGAGCTCTGGATAAATCCATCTCCACACAAATGCTTGCAAAGGAGGTGTATTTTCCCCTCTTGTGGCTTCAGAAGCTTTAACAAATCTACCTAATTTGTTGTCTATGGCAGCTAATGATTCTGTTTGCCAGTAATCAAGAGGTAGAGAATAGAGCCTTACCTAGACCGGGACTGAAGTAAAAGTTTCCCGCTCCAGTACAAAGTTCATCTTCCATGGCCTCATATAAAAAACTGTTGTTGCATAGAAGTAGGGCCCTCTTTCAAACACTTTGTCTTTATCTTCAATGTTTGTGAACACCACCGTAAAGAAACCCTTTGACCCAAGATGTAGATCAATGCTCCCCTTGGGTTTCCAATGGTATTTGATCCATTTTTGCAAAGGTTTTTCTGTGGGCCATAATCCCATGAATTTACAGATTACTGCATAGGTGCACATGTTCTCCTTGTGCACCTGCAGCGTTGGATCATTTAATACCACTCTGGGAGTGATTTCATCTTTGGGTTTACAAGATCCCTTTTGTATTTTGTCTATTGCTCCATGTTTTTTGTCCTCTTCCTCCTTCTCTTTCATGCTATTATTCTCATTCATTTTGGTACCTTCTAACTCTTCTTATATGTATCTTCTTCCTTCTTCAATAGTTTCTCTGCCTTTCTCTAGGACTTTCTTGCCTTTATTGGCCACAACTTCCTTATAAGAGGGAGTGGAGCTCCCTCCCCTGCGATTTTCCATGGAAGAACCTCTGCTGCCACCTTAAACCCTAGTTGTTCATTTTACGCAAGGTCCATTCTCCGTTCCCAAAGCCCATTGTAGAGAATCAAACCCACAATATTAATATCAATATGAACTAATTATAGAAATGAGTTGGAATGATTGGTTCATATAACACATTGTTTATGTTTGAATGGTCTATTGCAAAGAAAAGAGAAATAGGCACTTAAAAAAATAAATAAGTAAAATGAACAACATGAAAAATGATATGTAAACAACTTTCTCAAATATTACTATGAATATGATGAGTTTATTAATCTAATAAATATATGAAAATGGTTATTATATTAAAATTAAATTAAGAGCATAATAAAGCAATTCAAAAAACATACTATTAAGAAGGTCACAATGTTATTAGTTGTATTTCATAGCGAAATGGACTTCAATCACTCCTCTTCCTTCTTCCTAATTGTAACATATGTGCTATCTTTCATCTTGGCATAACGTTGAAAAGAAAAAGGCGGTGCAATGCATAAACCATCTATTGGTTTCACTCTTGATTAGGTTGTGGAAGTAAGGCCTTGCTTCTCTTTATTCCCGATATCAACTAATTCTCATTCTAAAGTCAATCCCTGTGACTTGTGGATTGTAAGAGCCCATGCCATCTTCAAAGGAATTTGTTTTTGATTTCCTCTTGTCACTGGGGTGATAGGGACAATGCTTGGGTTTCTTGCATCAAATGGAACACCAACATAATTATCAAAAACAATAGTTGTGAACATTGGAAGTTAAGGTGGCATAGAGGTAGGTGGATATAATATATCCTTAACATAACCAAGTGCACCATTCACCAAGCCAACTTCAAACCATAAATTACATTTCAACATAACACGTTGACCACAAAACAAAAAAACTTCACGGTCCAATTTATCATCATCAACACCACTGATTTCTGAATGCTTTGAATGCTCAGAAACACATCGCGTAATTGGAGAATTTAATGATTTTAACATGTGCCTAATATGGAAGGAGACCAAATTATTTGTTGGAAACATGTGAACTGCTGCATTAAATAAATCTCTTTCTCTAGGATGCAACCTCATTTCAGCCTGTGACATAAGAAACTCCCAATCTTCAAGTACAGGTTCTATATTTCTTATGTTATTGAAGACTCTACAAAAACAAGATTGTTTCTCATTATTCCCTTCTTGGCGAAAGATTTTGTCAAGAGTGACAACAACGTTGAATTTTTTCTACAAGACTTCCCTTGCTGTATTATGAGCATACAAAGGCTTATCTCTCATAGGAGGCAATTGGCCAAGGTCACCCACAAGGATGATGGATCTGCCACCAAAAGGAGAATTCTTTTTCTCTGGAAATGCTTCTCGTAATCGAGCATCTATTTGCATAAACAACCTTGATCTTAGAAAGCTCATTTCATCAATGAATATATATCTAACATGTCACATTTATTCTTGGAATACTGCAAGTGATTGCCCCTGTAGTGGCTGCATATCTTTAATTAGAATTTTTAGAGCTGAGTGTATTGTTTTGCATGTATATTAAAAACAACTATTCCTATTGGGGCAAGAAGAAGCAAAGGGCTTCTTCCATTACTTGATGAACTAGAAAGAGCTTCAAAAATACAATGGATAAGGAAATACTTCCCAGTGTCCGCAGTGCCCTGAATAATCATAAGAAGAGCTTCACGAATCTCATATTCAATAAAGTGCCTTAAGACAATTTCAAAAGTAAGTCGTTGTTTTTCTGACAAAGAATCTGAAGATGAAAATGTTATGTTTGAAAGGTCAACAATATCACCACTTGATTTTGCTTTCCTTATAAAATTAATATCTTCTTCTACAACATCATCAGAAATAGTTGTACTTTCCCAGTCAAAGGATATAACAGAGTTCCTTCGACCAAGGGTGTGAAGATAAAAAACGTTCACATCATTTGGTGGAACCAAGCGAGAGAAAATATGCCATTCTTGAAAATCATCTTCAAGATTCATTCCTTGTCAGAAAAATCACCATATTCTTCATCTTCAATATTGTCTATATCTGATGGATGTCGATCAACATGCCATGCTTGATATCAAAAATTCCTCCAATTTTCAATAATAATTTCAGCTGAAAGGCCAATTTCTATAGGAATGTCATGAAATGGCCTGTACAAGAGCAATTCTATCCAACGAAAGGTTTCAAATTCCTTTGAAGCCTCATTAGGAATAGAATAAAACCATGGCCAAACTCGAACAATAGCATGAACATCTCTAGGCTTCCATGGATCTTGTTTACACTTTCTATCAAATGTCCAAGATCTTGTTGTTTCTATCAAAGATAGATGTTCAAGGAAAAAAGGTCTCTTCTAATAATGTTGAACAAAAGTATTCTTAGATGAACATTGCATGCCATCCCTTAAGATTTTCCTAAAAACCTTTCTTTCAACATTTAAGGAAACAAATTTCTGACTACAAACAACAAGAGGTAGCTTAAGCAACATATGGCATGTTTCTTATGCTCCAATGTCACGGTCAACAATCGTTTCTGCAAGAAACTTTCTATATGCACATAAAGCATGATCCTTAGAGCCAATATAATTTGAAATTATAGTTAACATATGATGATAACTTTCAAATTTTTTTTACGCTTTTGATGCATACTTAACAATGTATTTCAACACAGCATACCGAGAAAGAACTAGTTGGAAATCAACATTTGCACATGACATTGTTAGAAGGTAAATGTTATGTACATTAAGCCTATCATCATTTCTTATTGGCTCATATTTTTTTCTTCCTTGATCATCTATGAACAATCTTGATTCATCACAAAGATCCCATGGAGCATTGTACCGACATGTTAGAATAGTGCCCTTTTTGCGCAAACAAGAATCTACAGTATACTTTGTATGCCTTTGGACACGGTTTAACAATTCTTCATAATCATTATGAGGATTAGAAGAGAAAATCTAACTAGTATTCAATAGGCAAGGGTCATCATTGAGGCTTCGTGGAACCATTATGTTGCGACGATGTATGTCATGCGGATTCCATGCAATTACATATTTGTCAAAGAATATCTTTGCAAGTTGTACATCAGAAATATTTGACCAATCAAGTATTTCCATGTCAGGCATGCCTTCTAACCATAGCAAAACATGGATATGTGCTAAACCTCTATGTTGCCACTGATATTTGAAAAAAATGAAGATATAGTTACTATAAACAATATAAATAAAATTATAATAAAAGTTGAAAAAGTATAGAAAAAAATTGAACACAAACCTGTACCAAAAGTCTTTAGCTTTAAGATATTTTTGGATAACTTCCTCTTGAAAAATATTGAATCTATGGTGCATAAATGTCACAACAATATGAGAGTACTGGATAACATTCTCAATTTTCATACGACACTCATTTGATGAGAATGTGAATGTATGGGCATGATGTTATGCAACTCTAGCCACTTTTTGTCAGCTACACTCAAAGTAAAAAATAAGTATGGACATCCTAACTGAGTAATCATGTCCATCAATTTAGATCGACACTTAGTCCAGTATGCCTTTGTACCTCTTAGAGAATAACCAAACCACATAAGATGCTTAGCCAACTTATTATCTGGTAAATCAGATAGTTGGTGACGCAACTCTTTAGTTGTTGTAGGTGAGTTATCATGTAAATGTTTCTTTACAAAAATTGTAGCAGTTGCTTGGCTCTAATGCCGCATTATTATGTTTAATAGGTAATATCAAGAGCGGGGATGGCTTCCAAATCTCTGATAATATTACTTAAGAAGATGTAATGCATACTCATGAAGCTCAACACTACAAATATGTGGTTGCAACCAATCAATATCACTAGTGGGGAACAATGTTGGGAATTCCATATCTAATAACCCCTCTGTATTATATTCATTCACTGGAGAGGTTCCAATACTAGCCCAATCCATGTCTTGAACATGTGAAGAATCAACATTATCAAGAAATTCTCTAATTTCTTCCACTTCTCTTCGTTCGTTTGGTAGGCAAGCAACAAAAGAATAAGGATGAGAGGGAAAATGCTCAGTAGGAAACCCTTCACTATTAGTTTCATTGATCTCAGGTTCTTCAATATCACAATCAACAAATTTAAGCCTGGAGGAGACATCTATTGATCTTCCGGGTGGAGCATTCACTAAATCATAATCAATTACAACATCTTGATAATATTGATCATGCTAGATTTTGAAAAGAAATGTAGCCATCACTCAAGATCTTTTGACATAACATTCATAATATTTAGACTGAGCGGCATGTCTCCTCACAATTAGAAAGTCAATATCTTCAACATGTCGAGGAAGGCTTTGTAAAATTGGAGAAATATCTTGAGGAAAGCTAACTATATGACCACTATACTTATATTTCCCACCTCGAGCATGTGTCAATTGAAAATAGGATTCACACGTACTATTAGCATTTCTTCAACTTGAGTAAGAACTTTTAAAATATAGAGTTTCTCACCATGATCCATGTTATTATATTGACAAAAATGATGGGCTCCTCTTTCACTCTTACATCGTCTGCAAAAAGGTCCTTCAGAATGTCTCACAACATGGATTCCAGGATATGATTCTTGGCAAATGTGGCACATTTGGACAACTGACAACCTATCTATATTTTCTCAAAATCTCTTATGCACTGCTATCATATTTTCATCAAAATGAATATGATCTCTACTGGCCGAACCATGTTGAAAACCATTTGGAAGAGTAAAATTCTTCTAACATGTACTTCATCGTCAAGAACATGGCATTCACTTCGCAAATTTGAAGCATGTGGAATGGATCTATGAGAATGTCTTTCCAATTATGAGTGCATTTTACGAACCTGAGAGGATGTAAAGGTCTCTTTCTCATAAAAGACTTAAAAATTTAATTTCCAACTAATTATAAATGAAAAAAATGAAAAATAATCAAATGCATTTAAAATTTATATTTGTGTCTTCATGTGGATGAGGGTTATGAGATGGTTTCTCTTGGATTCTAACATCACTGGATGGAACATTTTGGGATTTAGTTTCTATGCCTCTATTCAAATGATTTGTTTCCTGTTTCAAAAAATTAAAATACTTTATAAAACTAAATGTCCAAAAAAGAAAGATTCAAAAATTGGAAATAAATCTAATACATTGAACATCTACATTAGTTTTACAATTTGATGTTTTGGATTCCAATTCTCCAACCTAATGAGATGAGATCATGGTTTCTCCATAAAAAGTTACAAAATACAATTTCGAGGCAACTGTAAATGAAAAATGAGAAAAATATCAAATGCACTCAACATTTACATTTGTTTGGCGATGTTGATGAACGTTATGAGATGGTTCCTCTTCACTTCTAACATCAGTAGATGGAACATCTACGAAGTTAATTTGTATGCCTCTATTGAAATGACTTAAGTCATATTCAAATAAAATAAAATATGCCATAAAATTCAATGTCCAAGTAACTACAAATTTAAAAAAAAAAAAAAAAATCAAAAACATTAAAAATTTACATTAATATGGTAATTTGATCGTCGAGGAGAATGCACAGGAAGGTTATGACATGCTTCATCTTCACTTTGGAAGTTTATTTCTAGACCTCTATTAAAGCAAATTGTATCATATTCGAAGATAATAAAATAACATAAATTTAGTAAACAAAACTTTGTAAATATAGGAATGTAATAAAACAACCACTATTGCAATGAAAATCAAAATATCATTGTGTTACCTCCATTGTTCCATGCGAAATGCTATTGGGGATGAATGATTCTCTTAGTGGGATCACATTACTTTTAGAAGCGGTATTTGAAGATCCGATGTTTCGAGCAACTGGATCCAAATTATCAAAAAAATGGCCAAGTAAACTATCATCCAAATCATCACACAAAATGTCATCATTACCTCCACCATAGATGTTTTGCAACCTTTGGCCATCAAAACATGCAATTGGACACACAGAATGGTTAGGGTGGACATTTGCATCCACATTATGGATATGCCATTCTTCCCGATTGCAAGATGTTTCCCCAATGTTATGAACATTTTCAGGAGAGCATCAAACAACAAGATTATGCTAATGAGGAGCATATCCTGATAATGAACTATCAACATGAAATGTTGTTCCCATTATATCATCCATAGTACGATACTTACGAGGAATTATAAAATCAATTTCAAGAGTGGCTTCACTTGTTTTTCTATTATATGTAGCTCTCCTATGCTCATTTATGGCATCCTTATTTTGTTAATATCGTAAACGACGACTTTCATTAGACCTCTCACATGATTTTAGTGAAAAATTCCGTTTTCTTGTATGCTTGCTTATGCCTTCAGATGAAATGTCTACAATGAATGATAAAATATTCATTATGGAATCATAAACATGGAACATAACAAATATCTAATATAAAAAAACAAAAAAGAATGAAAAAGGCACAAGTTTTTTTTTTAGAAATCGTAAAAAACATAAAAAGTGTAGATCTTATTTTTTTCCCAACCATATAAACTTATCAAAATGTATAAGCTTTTTCAAAATGGCTAAAAACAAAAACAAAAAATTTCAAAATGGAAAAAAACAGAAATGAAGTCTTCCAAATGGCTTAAACAAAAAGTCCAAATTTCCATGTATCATATTAGAATCGAAACGAAACCCATACTATTGGGACATAATACTCTAAGAATTATATGAATTGGAAGTATATCTAAAAATTTGGATCTATATACTATCAAAATATAAATGTAAATATTAAAATGAACATAAACATATAACATTGTTTGAGAATCAATGACAAAAACCAATACAAATAATATGTATAACATAACTCGTAGAAATTATAATTATACAAACAAAGAAAAATGCATAACATCGAGATACATTACATGTAAATAAGAAAACTTTAGGGGAAACAATATGAAATATTTTACATCACAAAGATCGATACAAACATAATTTTAAAGTATTAACATAAAGACCCATAGTATGTATATGGACAAAAATGGAAATATTTTCCACAACCATAGGAAGTATATAAAATGGAAATATTTATAAGAACTCCTAAGAATACTAATATCCTAAGAATCCATAGCCATATCCAATGGTGGAATCTCATCAGTAGAATCCATACGGGGAGCAATTGCAAAAACATCTCCATACTCAATCAAATCATTGCAATCCTCCAATGTTGGGTACCAAAAACGAGACATCTGCTCATTAGTTGAATTATCAATATCTATTTGAAAACAAATGTGAGTTATCATGTCATATAATAGGAAAGGAACTTCACCGCAGTAGCACATAAGAACCAGACCATGGACTGTTCGGAATGGAAGATAACCATGGCATTTGCTATTTATATCTGCAGAAATTTCTTCCAACAACTTCCATATGAAACCCCAATCATCTTCAAAGTAGTCAATTCTTCGTTTAACACACAGTTGACCAAATTGGAAATCATCTAGTTCTTCAATTGACCATACAGAAGTGGAGCCATCATTGACAAGGCATATCAACCGATTCATGTATATTGCTAACGACATACAATGTATGTCACTGATTGGAACAAATAAAAAACCTCACTCATTTTTTAGTACATCAAACCAGTAGATTTTATACCCGTACCGAGGATAATCTTCATACTCCTTATTGAGATATAGCCAAAACAATATACTTTTATAAAACACTACATTCTTAGGGGGTGAAGTGCCACCAAATGGAACAACAACCCTTTGCCATACCTTGTCAAGACTACTAGAAACATAAAATTTAGACTGCATTCCGTCATAGATAAGTTTTAGAACAACCCAGTCATATTTTCTTCCGCTACATTTTCCAATAATGAAAAGAATCCCTAGTCTCCAATTCGTATTGGCCCTATGTTTTTAAATGCCTTTGTAAATGGATTCGTTATAAAATAGTTGTGTGTTTGGGAGCATTCTGTTGGTAAGGATAAAACCACCATTGATTCAATAATACACTCTACTCTGTACCTTGAATCAATGAATCCCAAATGAAATTGAGATATGTGGCCATTCTTATTAAGGTATTGAGCAGCAAAACAATTGTCTTCACTGTTGAGGAAAGGAACGCGAAATCTAGATTCCTTCGTAGAGACATTCTTGCGACATAAAAAGAAAGAAGGGTTTTGCAAAGCATTCTTCCATTTTTTACAAACAATGCTAAACTTTATCACAACTGATAAAGGGAGCCACAGGAACACAAGTTCAAGAACTTCGAAGGGAAGACAACTCCAAATGGTTGGATCCATGATGGCACAATGAAATCACCTAACAATAAAAAAAAAACACATTTGATATCAACAAAACAATTTAATGTTGAATAAAATTAAAGGTAACATAAATACATAATTTACCATACACAATTTTCCATTTTGTTAAGGATAAAAAATGTTAATGGTTATGTAAGAGTGAAATTTTAACTAATAAAATATAGTTGGGGAACAACTTGGTTTTTTTTAATAGATTCAAGATCACATAGCTACCTGTTTTGTATAGTAGTGAATTTATTTTAGTTATATGTTTTAATTATGCATGTAATATGAATCATAATTAACTATTTGTTAATTTTGATTAGTTGTAATAACCACCTAAATAAGGAGTAGTCTTTAAGGTGTAATAGCCACCTAAATAATTTTTGGTTGGAATTTGACAAAAAAAAGTTGACTCAATCATAATGAATCCAAAAATATCAAATTAAATTTATATTACTAAATTTCTAAAACAACACATTCATATATATTAATTTTTTTCATATTTAGAATTAATCTAAAATCATTTTACTTATTTATTAATAAAACAATAGATTGTTAATATCATAAGATAATCCTTGTAATGGACTACACTAATATCACAACCTAATCATTCTAATGGACTACATTAATATCTACATGATTATGATTATGTGGTATATGGAGGTTAAATTAATAAATATTAGGAAAATTAAATAATAATAAAAATGTAGTATGTTTTAAGTTTGTGAGAATTTTCAACATAAATTTATATATTTATAACTTTTTTAATCATTTGAATTTCTTAATATTTATTAAAATAGTATTTATTATTTAATAATGTAATTTTTAATCATACACTAATCATAATAATTATAATTTAATTGTTCTTAACCATTAATAAAATGTGTTTATAAAACAATTTAATTCTATATGTCTTCATTAATTCCACCTAAACACATATACATTGTACAAATTCCTATAATATTAATAACAACCAATTACATGGAGTGACAAATGAGGTGAAAAGTCACTAATGGAAGTACACATGACTGTTCTTAAATACATGATAGGGGATCTGCACAGGGCTGGTAAGAGATAGGGTTTATAGAAATAAATGAGTGTTGGATACCATGGAGGGGCGTAAGAGGGGGAGCACCACTCCCTCCTATAGTCAGGCAGTCTCCAGCCGCCGAAAGAAACCACTGGAGGCTGGAAAAGGTTTTTCAGGAGAAGGGAAACTGGACAACGAAGACTCATAGGAGCAGAATAATAGGATGGAGGAAGCCAGAAGAGAAAAAGGAGAAAAGAAAAAGAATCAGGAAGCAGAAAACAAAAACCAAAATGGTCCATGTAAGCCTATGACCACTATCACACGCAGAGTGGTGTAAAGTGATTCAGCGCTGTAGGCACATAGGGATCACATGACGACTTACGCAATCATTTGTAAATTCATGGGGTTATGGCCAACAAAGAAGGCGCTACAGGTATGGATTAAAAATCACTGGAAACCTAAATGGGAAATAGACCTACACCTTGGATCAAAGGGTTTATTCACTATAGTTTTCACTAACATTGAGGATAAAGACAGGGTGTTTGAAGGAGGGCCTTACTTCTATGCAGCTGCAGGCCTCTATATGCAGCCTTAGATGGTGAATTTTGTCCCAGAGTGCGAGACTTTCACTTCAGTCCCAGTTTGGGTATGGCTTTACTCCTTACCACTAGATTATTGGCAACCAGAATCACTATCAACAATAGGAAACAAACTAGGGCATTTTGTTAAAATATCCGAGCCAACTAGAAGGAGAAAGTACAGTTCCTTTGCCCGCATATGTGTGGAGATGGATCTCTCTGGAGCTCTATTGGATGAAATGATCCTGGAAGTTTTTGATGAAGAATGGATACAAGCAGTGGATTATGAACATGTTCCTTTCAGATGCCACAAATGCCATGAACATGTGCATCTATTCAGGGACTTCCCTCTCAATAATTCAGAGAGTAGAAGTAAAGTTATAGTAGGGAAAGAAATTGATATCTTTCACAAGGTGGGAAATAGAGATAAAGGAGGAAAAATTTTATAAAAAAAACAACAATGAGGAAAAGCAAACAAGCCAGAACAGGTATAAGGTACTAGAAGAAGAAGAGGAGTTAGAAAAGGCAAATCAGAACATGCAGGACAACCTGGGGGAGAAGGAAAAGGAAGAAAATATGGAGGAGATACAGGATATTAACCAACAAAAGGAGACTATGTTGAGAAACATGGAACTTGAAATGGACCAAGAAATGACCCTGAGTGAGGTGGAAACGGAGGATCATGAACTGTAGGATATTCTCGAAAGAGAACATCTAGATTTGGAAAAATTCCTGAAACAGGGAACCATAGAAGGTATGGATTCATTACCTCAAGAGGATTTTAATAGAGTCCAGCAGCTGTTTCTATGGAGAACACAGGAAAAAGGGTTGGGAGGTAAAAGAAACCTCAAGAGACAGGACAACGAAGGGGTGAAAACCTTGAAAACCACATCACGACTTGCTCCCAAAAACCCAAGAAGGAAAAGGGGTAGAAAGAAACAAAACAAGTTAATGATAGAATGTGGAAAACTGATGATAGATTCAGGTAAGATGAAAGATCTAACCAGTTACTCTTTTACAAATATTTCTTAATGAAGCTCACTTCTTGGAATATTAGAGGTCTAGGAAGTAAAAGGAAGCAAAGGAATCTTAAGAATAGAATGAAAGAATAATCACCATACATGATTTTCATCCAGGAAACTAAATGTTCAATTCAAAAAATAAGAGAAATGCATAGCAAATGACTTAATAGATATGAATTTCTAGAAGTCAAGGCAAACAAAACAGCAGGAGGTATTCTCACACTTTGGAACCCTCAAAGAATAGGCATAGTGGATGTTGAAGCATCTAGGAATTATTTATCAGTGGTTATTCAACCTTTCAAAGACAAGGAAATTTATTTAATCACAAACATTTAAGGTCCACAGAAGCTCGATGACAAACTCATACTGCTTACTTCTCTAGAGGATCTAAGAGATAGACATCCAGGAATACCATGGATTCTAGGAGGGGATTTTAACATGATAAAATCCCTGTAAAAAAAAAAAGGTGGGACCAGAACTCTAGGCAAAGACTATATAGCATTTCAGAATTTTATAAACAACGTGAAGCTGGTTGACACAGATACAAGTAATGGCCTCTTTACCTGGAACAACAAAAGAGGAGGAGAGTCTCAAGTAGCCTCAAAGCTAGACAGATTCATTATCTCTGAGGACCTTATGCTCATAGGCCTTGAGATGACAGCGAGGATTCTTCCCTTTGGTGGCTCAGACCATTGGCCTGTTCAACTTGAGGCATCCTATATAGGAACCCCAAAAAATAGACCTTTTCGGTTTGAAAATATCTGGCTCACCCTTCCAGTATTTATTAGCAACATTGAAAAATGGTGGAAAGAATATTTGCAAGTCCAGGGGAGAGAATGTTTCTATTACACAAAATATTGAAACATATCAAAATCAGGCTCAAAGATTGGAATAAGAATGAGTTTGGAAATATTTTTTAAGCTAAAAAAGTTGTTGAAAAGAAAATGCAAGAAATTAATCAGACCCTAATCACTGATGGCTTTGATGGGGAAAGAAATGAACAAGCTAACAAACATCAACAAGAATGGGAAGACTTATGCAAACAAGAGGAAATGTTTTCGAGACAAAAATCAAGAGTATAATGGCTAAAAGAAGAGGATAGAAACACAAGGTTTTTCCACAGATCTACAATGGAGCACAGGTCTCACAACAGGATCTCAACAATCAAGGAATCCAGAGGCAACCATCTCAATAACCACAAAGAAATAGAAGCTGTGTTGGTTCAACATTTTCAAGGCATAGCAAAGGAACCTCTCTTATATAGATCACAATTTATCAGTGACTTCACAAAGCACATTCCTAAGCTAGTAACAAGGAAATACAATTATAATATTAATAGGTCGGTGAATGAAGAGGAGGTCAATGAAGTCATCAAAGATATGCAGAATGGAAAATCGCCAGACTCGGATGGTTTCAATGTATATTTCTTTAAAGTACATTGGAGTATTGTCAAGCAAGGTAAACATAATGTGGTAGAGGACTCCAGGAATAATAGAACAGTATTGAAGGTGCTCAACACTTCCTTCATCTCCTTGATTCCAAAATAGGACAATGCTATGATAACAGACATATTCAGACCTATAGCTTTATGCAATGTGGTGTATAAAATAATTTACAAAATAATTTCCAATAGACTTAAACCCCTTCTTCCTAGTTTGGTTTTTGTGGAGGAAATGAGATATGTGGAGGGCAAACAAGTTCTCAATAATATCATTCAAGCTCATAAGGTGGTTCACTCAATGATAAGTAAAAGGCAGGCAAGAATGATTATGCAATTGGACCTAGAAAAGGATTATGATAAGTTAAATTGGGCCTACATCAAGAAGGTCCTTCTAGCTTATGGATTTGACCACAACTGGGTAAGATGGGTAATGGCCCTGGTGACTACCTCTAGTGTTTCAATTCTGGTAAACAGTTCTCCATCAAAGACCTTTTATTGTTCAAGAGGCCTTAGGCAGGGAGATCCTCTCTCCCCCTTTCTCTTTATTCTTATGATGGAAGGACTAGGTCGAGATATCAAGTCCGCTAAAGAAGCAGGTAAGATCCAGGGTCTCAAACTATCCGAGAATGGACAGGCTTTAACCTATCAACAATTTCTATATGACACCATGCTACAGGGCATTCCCACAATCAAGGAAGCACTAGCTTACAAACAAATCTTGCGAGACTTTTCTATGGCGACGGGTACAAAGGTAAGGCTCTCAAAATCAAAGATTTTCTTTTCCAACACTAACATTGCTATTTAGAGAAACATTTCCAGAATTCTAGGGTTTCAAAGAGATATGCTACCATCTAAATATTTGGGAGTACCGCTCACAGAAAAACCTCTGAACAAGACAGTATGGGAGCCTATGATTAATAAGCTATAGGATAAGACTTGAAAATGGACAAGCAGGTCTTTGAACTTGGCAGGCAGGCTGGTGCTTACAGAAGCTTTCCTACAATTGGTTCCCATCTTCATGTTTTCAACCCTTCCAACACTAAAAGGAGTTATACAACAATGCATAAATATCCAAAGAGATTTTCTTTGGGGCAAAGGGGAAGAAAAGAAGAAATGGGCCTTAGTATCCTGGGAAAAGATATGTAAACCTAAAACACACAAAGGTTTAGGACTGGATGATCCTGAAGTGCTAAAAAAGGTTTTGGGGGAAAGGTTATGGTGGAGATGGATAAAAGATTCAGATGCTCCTTGGGCACAAATTTGGAACCAAAAATATGCAAGTAATTGGCAAGACAAGGACCATATAAGAATGTTTGGAATCATGAAAGGCTCCCACATCTGAAATAAAGCTTGGGAGAATAGAGGCATAGTTCAGAAGAATAGCTTCTGGGAAATTAGAGCTGGAGACCTTGCATGGTTTTGGGAGGATAAATGGCAACAGGAACCTAAGATGTTAAGAGAAGACTTTGCAGATCTCAAGCATGATACTGACACCAAAGGGTTAATCTGGGTAAATGAATTTTGGGATCAGACAAATAGTAGAGGAAAATGGAGAACTTGGAGGGAAATGTATTACAGGGATAATGGCCCCTTGAAAGCATAGGCTGATGCTCTAACAACCATCCTGGATCAAAGAAAGATCCTGATATTAATTGATTCTGATCAACTGAGATGGGGTAATAACAATGAAGGCACCTTTAACCTTAAAGAGGCTAAATGCGTAGCCCTTGAGCTTGATTCTACAAAACCTGAAAGGGTTTTGGAAGAATAGTTGGAAGAACCAAGAATGGATGAAAACCAAATTGTTCATGTGGCTTGTGCATCATAAAAGAATTCTAACCTTGGAGAACATCTGGAAAAGGGGTGTTTCTAGCCCATCTAGATGCTAGCTATGTGAATCACAAGATGAAACTATGGAGCACCTTCTCAACCACTGCATATTTACTTCCATGTTGTGGGATGGGTTTTCTTCAATATTCAGACAAACAGATAGAGACAGAGGAAGCATTACTAATACTCTAAGGAATTGGAGGAGAAACTTCTCTGATTATGAAACGGTAAACAAAGCTTGGGCTTTAGCTCCCAACTTCCTAATTTGGGACGTCTGGAAAGAACACAACAACAGAATTTTCAAAAATAAAAAGAGTTCCTCCCAGAGTATCATGGAACAAATTTTAAAAAAGCTCAAGGAGACGGTTGGGACTTTAATGCAAACACCTCCTCAGAGCCTCCCTTCAAATGCTGATGTGCAGATACTACTTCAGTTGGGTATGCAGGGGCTTATTCCTCAGGGAAATAATAGATTGGTAGGGAAATCAATCACCGAGAAATATTTATGGCACCCTCCCCCTCGGGGATATATGAAATGTAACATAGATGGGGCCTCCAAAGGAAATCCAAGCATAGCTGGTTATGAGGGAGTGATAAGGGATGATAAGGGTTGTATACAATACATTTTTCATTGTAATTTGGGAAGAGCCTCAAACAATATGGCAAAGCTAATGGCCTTAGAGAAATATTTAGAAATCTTGAAGAAAGAAAATCTTCAAAACATCATAATTGAAGGAGACACTGAGTTGATTAACAATTCGGTCAAAAGAATCCATCTCCACCTTTAGAAATGAGAACCTTAAGGTTCACGCATGTGTGCAGGACTGCCAATAAATTGGTGGATATACTAGCCAATAAAGGCACTCTCTGTGATCAAAGAAGAAATAAGTATAGATGGCAAGAGGTTCCCCAGGGTAGATTGAGGGATAATTGTCTCAACCATGCGAACGTGGATCGAGAAATCCATCATAACAGGGGATGCTAGAAGATCACAACAGTTGGGTTTTAGTAGATACACAGTCAACATGAAGTGGTTTTCCTGGGATACTTTTGAAAATAAAATTCAACCCTTTGTCAGCTATATCAGCTAGAACAGCTCAGACCCAGGGCTCTAGGGTCAGTAATGATTTACAGCAACAGGATTTATTTAAACTATCTTTCACCACAGATCAACTCAGCTTTGCACTATAAGGAGATGGGGTGGGGAGTTTCCAATCAGAAGGAATAGTGGAATTACTACCATGGATATGGATATGTCGGCAATGTACGTAGCAAATCAACGATTTTTTAATTCAGACCATGACTATGATGGTTTTCGGCTTTTTAGAAAGCCTCATTACATGAAGCGGTTTTCTTGAATTGAGCCCAATGCCACTCATTGAACGACACTTGGCGCAAGAAGGAAAGAGAATACCGCCTTTATCGTGTGGGTATTCCTCCTACTTCTCTTCTATCCAATATCCCTCTCAACCGTTGGATCGAACAGTTGGGGATCAATGGCCGAGATTCAATATGCATGTTGGTGTGTCTGGGTCAGTTTCTTGGCTTCCTCAGCGCACCTGAAATCTTCTCGGTATAAGATCTAATTCATCTTTATGTCCACCTTTAGTTGTTCTATACCGCCCTCAATGAGGTTTTTGGTTCATCGGGTGCCCTCAACTCCGGAAGTGGTTTCCTAGAAATGACCCCAATGGCACTCATCATGCAACACGTGGCTCTAGTAGGAGAGAGAATACCACCCTCATTGGGTGGGTATTCTCATGGCTTCTCTTCTACCCGATATATATTTCAACCGTTGGATCTTGCAGTGGCAGATCAATGGCCCAGAATCACTGTGCATGTTGGGGGGTCCAAGTCAAATACTTGGTTTCCCTAGTGGGTCCGATTTCTGTATTTTGTGGGCCATATCTCTTTTTTAAACACATTGCTTTGCGCGAAAGGGGACACATACTTTTGTATCATTTAGTTTCTCACTTGTTGGATCTTGGAGGACAGGTCGAGTGATTTAGTAGTCTCTTGGCTTAGGTTGTAAGTCGTTGACTATTTTCCCAAGGTGCCTAGAGATAGTCATATCTCTGGCCATTTTCTACCCTGGGTTTTTTGTATTTTATGTAATCTATTTTATACAGAGAAATGAAAAGAAGGTCTGTCTCTTGCTTAAGCAAAAAAAAAAAATAACAACCAATTTCATTACCCATATTACACATATACATTTTCCAAATTCCTATAATATTAATGACAACCAATTACATTTAAAAACCCATATTTGTTCATTAGTTAGTGAAATTTTTATTCAACAATAGACATGTAAATATTCATAATTATACCTCACACCCTTTTATTGAATCCAAAAAAATTTCCTTCACCCAACCACACACATAAGATTTGACAATATCAATTAGCAGTAAACTTGGATTTCTTTATCGAGTTGATTATGATTATGGGGTATATGGAGGTTAAATTAATAAATATTGGGAAATTTGAATAATAAAAAATGTAGTATGCTTTAAGTTTGTGAGGTTTTTCAACATAATTTTATATATTTATATATATTTTTTAATTACTTGAACTTCTTAATATTTATTCGGATAGTGTTTGTTATTTAATAATATAGAATTTAATCATACAATAATGATAATAATTACAATTTAAATGTTCTTAACCATTAGGAAAAATGTGTTTCTAAAACAATTAAGTGTTTATGTCTTCATTGTTTTAAAAAAATAATGATATATAGGTTGATCTTAATCTCAAAAATTGGATTAATACCACAACTTAATCATTGTAATGGACTACATTAATATCTACATGATTATTATTACGTGGCATATGGAGGTTAAATTAAAAAATATTAGGAAATTTAAATAATAACAAATGGGTTTCTTCTTAAATACTTTCCTAGTTATCCAAAATTTCAACATCTTTTAGATAATTATCTATTATTTTTCATTTCAATAGATATCTTAGGAAAAAAGTAAATGTTCTCTATTAGATTGTAGAGTTGAAAAGTTATTTGTTTAAAATGTTCATGGTATATGCATCTATAAATCTATGTACCAATTTACCTTATGCTAATAGACCACAGTAACCAAATTCACTTTAAGTACAAAAATGAATACATAAATTTCATGAAATACATTATATTCCTCATGCCTTAGTGCATTGAAATATGGATAGCACATGTGAAAGTTGGAAAATTAGATATTATTGTGACAAGGAAGTAATATTTATCCTAAATAACTTGATGAATCTTCAACCATCATTGATGTATCATTTGCTTTGTTGAAGAAAAAAGTGAGTACATGCACATTCTAGATTCCCATACATTTTAATGTGTTTTGGGGAAGGATTTGAGTAAAATAAGTGGATAGAAGTAAGAACTACACACCTAACAAGGCCTCCTTCAAGGAGGAAATGTCTATATCTTTCTCTAGATTTTCTTTGGTAATATGAAAATCAAATGTTTAAATTCAACCTTGAATTCCTATTCCATATAGATCTAAATACTTTGAGTAATTTTAAAAAGCCTATCTATCTCAACAAATCAATTCAAAAAGAGAATTTAATTAAATTGATAATTAGCTAATAGAAATATATACTTTGAAAACTTTTAAAAGAGCTATCTATCTCAAAAAATCAAAAAATTGAATTGAAATATATTGATAGCTTGCCAATAGAAATGGATATGCCTTTGATAGAATAGTGTTTAAGAGCAATATGTAATTTTTCAAAAACTTGTAAAAATAAAAAAATTTATATTATCTTAAACCATTTTATATATTATATCTATATTATATTTATATATATATATATATATATATATATATAATATATATATATAGATATAAGGATATTCCATATTTTTCATAAAGAAAATATAAAATAAATATATAAATTTTCTCTTACAAAAAACAAGGAAATAATTAAAATATATTTATACAATTTTGTATTAAAAAAAAAAAACAAACAAACCATTCAAAATCTCCAAAAATAATCATTGAATTGGAAAAAAACAATCATTTATTTTGCATTTACAAATATGAATTGAATTAAATTAATATACCATACAGATTAGTAAATTATTCAATTTATATACTATACAAAATTGGAAGATATTCTTAAAATAAAAGACAAAACATCAAAAGATCCCAAAAAATTCATGAGGGAAAATGGAAAAAAATGAATCATCTTGTTTTGCATACAAATAAAATGGAATTTGAATTTATATACCATACAAATGGTAAGATATTCAAATTTATTTACCATACTAATTGGAAATATTCTTAATATTTAAGAACCATTTTTCAGAGATATTATTCTTTACCCTTAACCACAACTATAAGGGTTTTCTTTTAAAATTATTATCTTTGCATTTAATGTTGAAAAACAAATTTTATTTTTTATTTTTTATTTTGTGAAGTTTAAAGCCAAAATGTTATGGATCCAAAATGCAGTTTTTATTTTAATATGATGAAATAACATATAAATATACAACAATTTGTATTGGAAAAAAATTATAAAAGAACCCAAAAAGTTAATTATGAAAGTGGGGAAGAAAAAATTCAATCATCGTATTTGCCAACAAATGAAAAATTGAATTTAAATATACCTACAAATAGTAAGATATTTAAATTTTTTATGTATATATAACACTTTGGGAAAATCTTAAAAAAATAACCATGAAAAATATATAAACAGAAGAAAAAAAGAAAAAAATCAATCATCTTATTTTGCATACAAATGAAATGGAATTTGAAATTATATATATAAGATATTCAAATTTGTATAGCATAGGAATTGGAAATATTCTTAATATTTAACAAACCATTTTTCCAGAGATACTATTCTACACCCTTAACCACAAGTAAAAGGTTTTTATTTTAAAATTATTATCTTTCCCTTTAATGTTGAAAAACAAACTTATTGTTTTTTTTCAAGTTAAAGCCAAAAATGTATGGGTCAAAATGCAATTTTTTTTTATATGAACTGATTATTAGTAAAATAAATATAAATTTGAGAATTAAATTTAAGTGTTCTCCACCGAAGAGTCATTTCCATATATATAAAAATAAATCAAATGTAAAGTCATAAATAAAAACCAGATGTAATTATACAATATTTTAATTTAAAATCTTAAGAAATAAAATAAATCAAGCCTTTGCACAATCATACAATCATATTTATTATTTCAGAAGAAACCCATTTTCTCGGTTTAATGTATTCTAAGAAAAACAATAATTTTAATCTTAGATTTTTAGGAAAAGTTTAAAAAGAAAGCTGTAAACATCGGTAAGAGCAATCAAATTTACAACAGTTTAACTTATATCTAGGAAAATCTGGGTAGGAAGTTTAAGATGATCCATTGAAAATTTACAATAGTTTAACTTATATCTAGGAAAATCTAGGTAGGAAGTTTAAGATGATCCATTGAAAATTTACAATAGTTTAACTTATATCTAGGAAAATCTGGGTAGGAAGTTTGAGATAGTCCATCGAAGCTTATATGTTTGGCCAAATCTAAGTGAGGTAAAATTAACATTTTCTTTTTAGTAACAATCTCTCTTTCCATTTTTCCAGAGATACTATTCTACACCCTTAACCATAAGTAAAAGCTTTTTATTTTAAAATTATTATCTTTCCATTTAATGTTGGAAAACAAAATTATTGTTTTTTTCAAGTTAAAGTCAAAAATGTAGCGATCAAAATGCATATTTTTAATATGAATTGATTATTAGTAAAATATGATTTGAAATTTAAATTGGAGTAATTACTAGAAAAATAAATATGATTATTCAAAGACTATTATTTATTTTTTCTTAAAATTTTAATTAAAATATTACATCATTACTTCTGGTTTTATTTATAACTTCTTAGCGGATATGACTCTTTGATAGACAAAAAGTTGGTCCGAAGACTCTTATAGATGTTTACTGCTTTTTTATTAACTTTTCCTTAAAAAAAATTAAGATTAACAAAATTATTGTTTCTCTGCTAGTACATTAAACCTAAAAAATGGGTTTGTGCTTTCTCTTTCCAAACTCTGTTTATTTGCTGTGCTTTCTCCTCATAAACTGTTTGTTTGTTTCTTTTCTTTGGGTAGTATTTCTTGAATTTTAAACGTTACAGGTATCTTTTAACTTTTGACTTTCTTACTGTTCTAACAAAACACTAATTTCATGACGTTTAGTCATGTTTAAATTTTTTCAACTAATTTTAACTTTACACAATGAGCGGAAAGAGCGATACTTGATGGTACTGCGTTCTTCTGAATTTATTCCTACCCATGCACATCCCCAATCTCAACCATTGTGGGAGAATCTGTTCGAAATTACTTGTGGAAGATGGTAATGCCTTCCTCTGAATTTATTCCTACCCATTCACATCCCCAATCTCAACCATTGTAGGAGAATCTGGAAATAGAGTAACAGGATAGAGATGAATCAGATTTTTTTAATTATACTTTTTTTGACGGTTTCTTTTATTTATTAAATATAATTTTTAATTTGAACGATAATATTGCAAGATGTTCAATAGAAAGGGCAAACTATTCACCGTAAACCATTTGAGAGAGACCGTACTATTCATCGCAGACCATTCAATAGAGAGAGACTGTTACTTGAAAAGAAAATGTTGATTTTACCTCACTTGTTTACTGTTTTTCTTTAACTTTTCCTAAAAATTTAAGATGCATTATTGTTTTTCTCCTAGTACATTAAACCTAAAAAATGAGTTTCCTTTTAAATATTTTCCTAGTTATCTGAAAAAAAAAAAGCATGGTAACATAGATGAATTCCACACCTAATGTTTGGGCAATGTTATGAACGAAAAAGTGCATGGTAATCGTCAAGTAAGGCAAATTCAAACTTAAATAGAATCAATTTATAAATATACAAATGCCTTCAACTACAAAGCGTCCATCGAACTAACCTGATAAATTAAAGGTGAGAGATGTTTCGTTGGTGATAATCAATAGTTTTTAATTAAATATAAGCGATGTTAAATATACCTTAAGGATAAGTTGATTTGACAATTAAAATAGGGCAGATAAAAAGAAACATAGATAGGAGAACCAAAATGGCGTGGATCTACACTCGATGAAATTATTAATTGAGGCTTTTGTATCAAGTGAGATAGTGATGTTTAATATATATATATATATATATATTTATTTTTGGTATGTGTTGTTCAAAAAGACTTCAACGAAAATGAATAAAGCTATTCCACATCAGAGTAATGACAAATTTAGTTAACAGTGACCATTGAAAATAAATTTAGGTAAGAAATTGTGTACTTTTCTTAGGAGATAGAAGCCCAGAGAAGCCCCTTCAAATCGTTCTACTAATCCTTGCACCAATCTTTCTAGTAATCTTTCAACAAATCCAACAACCCAATCAGTGAGAGGGTTCCTCCAATGCATCTTGAACCAAACCTGAAAAATATTAGGTAGAGAAAAGGAAGACTATGAAATATTTTTCACCTTTCTTAGCAGGTAGAAGCCGAGAGAAGTCCCTTCAAATCTTTAGAGTAATCCTTCCAACAATAATTCCAGTAATCCTCCAACAATTTAAACAACCCAAGTGCTAAGAAAAGAATGCATGCATCCATGGAGCCTTTGATTGTAATAGATGGAATGGTAATGAATAATAAGTACAATAAATATTCAATGACAATTCAAAACGCTCAAGATGGAGTGGTGGTGTTATTCTATTATTCATCAAGGGTACAAACAAACATGGACTGGGAGAGTTATTCTATTATTCCTCCACGTTAGAATGAGAGATGGAGTGGACCAATTATTATTAAGAGTATGAATGGTGAAATTGATGGACACCTATATTTTTGGAGTTACTGTATCCATTGCAAATTACTGGAATGGTGCAATTGATGGACATCTGTTTTTTGGAGTTATTATTAATAGCACGAAAGGGTGAAATTGATGTACAATTTAATGAAACCACAAACAAGTGTTATTTGAAATTGGACGGGTAAGTTGCAACTTTTAATTTGGCTTACTTTTCTAGTTAGAATTGACAACAGTTTTGTTAATCTAAATCTATATCATGAATAATACAATAATAAATGACAAGTCTATCAAATCTGTCTCTCTTTCTATATATTCATTGTCAAGCTTATGATATGAAATCTTCACCATTAAGTGAAGAAAATCAAAATCTTCACCATTAAAGGGGAATATCCGAGGAAAATAAATTAATTAGACTAATCATTAATTCCAGAATCAAATAGAGAGGGAAAGGAAGATATTTATCATTATTTATTAGTATATTAGTTCATCCATAAACTCAAAAATTAATTTAAAAAATTAATTTGTCATTCCTTTAAATTAAATTTTCTAACAACTTAAAAACTTCAAAATCATTAAATTATTATATATTGACATCTCATTATATATC
>APFE030924428.1:43599-72643 GCA_000404065.3 Pinus taeda
AAGGAAGATATTTATCATTATTTATTAATATATTAGTTCATCCATAAATTCAAAAATTAATTTGTACTTCCTTTAAATTAAATTTTCTAACGACTACATAATCATTAAATTATTATATATTGACATCTCATTATATATCAATATCTACATATGCATATTCAACACATTTCTTCATTATTTTATTCCAATATCTACATATTCACAATATTTCATCATCTGTTTATCTCAATATCTAATTATATTTTATATTATGTTTGAAGTAATTTTATAATCACATAATTTATATGCTCCAAATCATTTTATTATAAACTAAATGATGGGAAAACAATGAAATTTACCTATGTGTAAATATATGCAATTTTATGAAATCTTTTGATATAGAGAAATAAAGGATGCTTTCAAGATAGGTACAAAAATATACAATAAGATAACTTGTAATAGTTGGTACAATGAAAAATATAAGACAACAGAAAAGAAATTATTAAATTTCAATTGAAAAGAGGAGATTCATAAAATGAGTGAATTCCAAAAAACTTATGCATACTTCAAATAATCCTTCTTAAAAAAAATACAAATTAATTGGCATTGTAAATTTTCATCCTAAAAGAATGTGAATATAGGTACATTTATAAAGTTTATTGCTAGGGAAAAACTTAAAGATTAAATGATAAAAACATATGTTTTCTAGCTTAATAAGAAAGAGATTAAGGAAAATTTATCCTTTCTAGCTAAATGTATAATAGGTTACTTTACAAGGAAATTTAAAGAAGTGTTAAACATGTTGTTAAGAGAAAATGCCCTTTGTCTTCTTAACTTAGTTTTTAACCTACCACTCGTGTTATTTAGAATTGGACACAGAATTGGACACACGTTTACCAATGGCTTGAAAAAAATGATCATCCTATTTGGAAATACACTTTTCCACTACTATGCCAAGTGTATGTGTAAGGTGTGTGTTACATTTTGTAGTCTTCCCATTATGGTTAATCGTGATAGATGTCAATTAACAAATGGCATGGTAAATTTTTAATGGAGTTTTGTAAAAAATTAATTTAAACAAGGTTTAATCATGCGATTTAGATATGCACGGAAGTTAGTGGTGTGAATTCAATCCATTGATATTGTGGCAATGACTAGAATATACTAGCATCTTTCAATTCAAACCGTCCGACCAATTTTTTTGATTAGTAAAATCATTAAAGTACCCAACTCCAATAAGAGGAACCCCTATGAGATAATTAATTAAAAATACATAATTAAGCAGCACAATTTTAATTTAATTTTCATTAATTTTTCTCTGTTTAGTTAGGAGTTCACTTTTTTTTGCACAAAGCAATACATCAATAGTTCAAGACTTTGATATATCTAAGTGAAAGTAGACTTTGATATATCTAAGTGAAAATATGTTACAATATTGATTATTAGAAAGTAATTATAAGTGAAATGATTTTCTTTAAATAATAAACCCATAAAAAAGACCTACATCACAAATAATATTAATCATAATGGTTAATTTAACAGCTAAATTATAATAATTTTGATGCACTACAAAATTAACTTCATATAATAAAAGACAAATTATTATGGTTTCTATTCTGGCTCACTGCAAAACTAACTTGTTTAGTATTCCAATTAAATTTGGTTTATTACATTGCATTGAATCTCTGTTTTTTAATGTTTTTATTTATCATTTAACCAACTAACATACTTCTACAATTATCTCTTTCAGGAAATGTTAGAGAATTGATGGAATTATCATTATGACCCCTCATAGATTATGTTTCTTGGTAATATCTTATAATGGAGTTGAGTTTTATTTTATTTATATATATTATTATTATTATTTTAAAATGTGTTTTATAATAGAGGTTTAGTTTTTTATATATAAATATATGTATTATAATTATTTTTTAATGTGGTTAATATAAAGATTAAAATTTACTAATAAATTTTATTACTTTTTTTTATTAAAAAAATATCCTTTAACACAATTTAATATTAAAATTTATCAAATTTAAAATAAATTATATAATATTATAAATAAATTTTGTATTAAAAAACTCATAATTCATTTGATTATAATTATATATCTATTTATATTTATGTATATAAAAGTTAAAAGAGTTTAAAGTTAGGAGATAAAAGAGAATTGACTTTGTAATTAGAATGACTTTGGAATGGAACGATACATAACTACAAAACTTGTGGAGAGATCTTTTAGCAGTGCCTTAAAATGGTAATAATGGCTACATAATTTTATCTCATATATGAATAACTAGCACTTCTTAAATTTAAACTCTAAGTAAATTGCTAAAAATTATGTGAGTTTGGAAGCAATTTATAACATGTTCTAATACCCCTTTTGATAGAACAATTATTATTTGTTTGTTCTAAGTTTACAATAATTGAGACTAATTCTAAAACTTGTTTTACTTGTGCATTGTGATATTATTTGTTAGTATAAGTCTGTTCTAAGTTTACAATAATTGAGATCAATTCAAAAATTTGTTCTACTTCTACATTGTGATAGATCAATTCAAAAACTTGTTTTACTTCTGCATTGTGTTGCATGCTGTATTTAGTTATATGTTATACATTATTTTTCTTCTTTTTCTCCAAAATATACATTATACTTAATTTTTGCGTAAGTTTAATTTGATATTCTTCTTTAATATTTCTTTGTCATTTTCATCATCATTTGGGTTTTCCTCTACATTAGTGCCACTCATTTAATGTATCTATCTCTATAAGATCAAAAGCAATATCTTTATTTTCTTTCATATCCTCTTCTACTACTATAATAACTTCAAAAACTCAAATGATTTCCTTGATATTTTTAATTCCTTCAATTATTGTAGCACTCATGGATTTTCCATTCTTACTTTCATCTTCATCACACTTGGGCTTTGCAAGCCACTCTTAAAGAAATGTGAATTCAACCTCATAATGAAATTCAACATATAATATGTTCTTCTTACAAATTGTTGTTGCTGCAAAGGTGGTTTCAATTTCATCATTTAAATATGTTCTTCATTTCCTTCGCCATGTTCATGCTCCACATCTTGTACAAAATCAATTTTCTGTTTTGTATTTTGTTCAAACCTTTCTATAGTGTTCAATACAACTACATTCTCCATTTTTTGTAGTCTTATGCTTTAGCATGGTCTTCCACCATATTTCTTATTATTATCCCAATTTCAAAATATTCCATTGCTTATTACATAAGAGTAGCTTCCTCACTTCTAATGCTTTGTAGTTTAGCTTTGACGGTGATCAGTGTTACTCCCCTTTCATCATATGTCATATCTAGAAGCCTTCTAGAATAAGAAGCAATGCTTCCACATCATCTCGTCATCCTTCATGTTTAATATAAGTTAAACTCTTTAATCTTGTGTCATGGCCTTACTCAACTTAAAGGCTCTTCAAATCCATTCAACAAAATATTCCATAATTTTACATAATTTAGTTCTCATATTTTTTTTGTTTTGTTGAAGCAAGAGACAAACCTTCTATTGACTTAGGAAAGCAAAAAATGTACAAAGTTTACAATGAGTGCTCACAGATGCTAAACCCCACAAAGGTAAGAAGGGAAAACCCCCAAAGAAAACACCCAAAGTTCCCACAACAAAAAGCCGCACTAATGCAAACAAAAATGAAAGTCTAAACTGCCATGGACCCACAAGCAAAGGCATGGACCCCCGAGTCCGAATGATTGTCCGTAGTCATTGATCTGTCTCCTTTTAATCTGATGGTCTAACTTTGTATCACGTGGAGCAGTAGCCCGCAGAATACCCACTAAAGTTCTCGACCAACAATAGCCATCGATCTTCCCCTTCTCATGCGATAGCTACTATCCATATTGCACAGCCTAAAAGCTTGAGGAATACCACGCGCTGAGGGCAGTATTCTCTCACCCTCCCACGCCACTTGTTGCTCGCTGAGTGCCATTGCCAGCATTTCTGAAAAGCCGCTTTTGGGTTCATGGGCACCTGATAAGAGTGGTAAACTATAAGCGGTCTTGACCATCTCGGCCCACAAACCTACACAACAAATTGTGGCCGTAGATCTGCCCCCTTCTGATCTGATGGCCAAAATCAAAGTCGCGTAGCACATAAGCTCGAGGAATACCGTGCGATGAGGGTGGTAAGCTCTCTCCTTCCCTTGCAACGCGTTGGTCGCTAAGTGGCATCGCATGACTTTTAGGGAAACTGCTTCCGAGTTATACGGTGCTCGATGAGGGTGGTTTATCCCCAGCTGTTTTGGACTTCGGTTTTCTTTTCCCCTTTCCATTGATACACTTCTCGAGGAAGACGCACCCGGAAGGGTTGCCTCCTACCTAGAATCCCTATGCCGATCTTCTCGGTAGCCTGTATTTTCCCGTTGTCGTTTCTCTTGGTGGCACATCTCCTCCAAGTTTTTCCTCCCTGTAGCTCCCAGTCTAATGTAGACTTTCCTGACTTTCTGAGAGGTCCTAAAGTGCTCCTCCTTTTTAAAATTTTCTATTGTTTTCTTATTACTCATTGACGAAAGGTAAAACATTGTCTCTAGGTCTGTTATGATATTGTTGTCTGTCCATGAGAGCCCGAGATGAGCATTCATCTCGCAGCCTATTATCTGTTACCTCCTCCCACCTGTAACACATGTCGGTTCATTTGATTATAACCCCCTCATTAGCCAGCCAGTCCGCTACTTTGTTGGCTTCCCTGCAAACATGCACAAATCTGAGAGTTCTTAGAATTCTTAGGTGTGATTGAATTTTGTGATAGACTTGCAGAAGCCTCTAGTGACCTGAAATTTTCTCTGGTGCAGATCCTACACTTATCCGCTTGACCGAATTAATGACTAATTCTGAGTCAGCCTCAATGCTGACATTATGCATGTTGTACTTGATCAGTATTTCTAAGCATAGTTCCATTTCCATGAGTTCAGCCATATCATTGGTAGCTTTTCCAAGATAACTGTAGAAAATTACATGTGTGTTTCCCTTCTCGTCTCTCATGACTCCTCCATACCCAACATCTCTAGGATTTCCTTTAGAGGCTCCATCAATGTTAAATTTAAAGAAACCTTGAGAAGGGAGGTGCCAGAAAGCCTCTCCTTCTGAGGTATGCTTGTTGATTTGCAGAGGGCTTTGAGGGAGATGTGCTTGAAGCTCCAACTTTTCTAGGATGCTTGCCTCTCTCTGACCTATGGGTTTACCTGTAGAGAAAATCCCAAAGGTGTTGACCGTTTCCTTGAGTTTCTTAAGGATTAGCTTAATGATGCTGCTCACCGATCCTGTTTTGTCTTTGAAAATCTTGTTGTTGCGCTCCTTCCATACATTCCAGATTATGAACCCTGGAGTCAAAGCCCAGGCTGCATTTATTGTCTCATTGTTCAAGAAATCTTGTCTCCAATTCTTTAGCGTAGCAATGATATCATTTTCCTACCTGTCTGTCTGCTCAAAGACGTTTCTAGCCTAGTTCCATAATGTGGCAGTGAAGGAGCATAAATTGAGGAGATGATTTGAGGTTTCTTCGTGTTTTCCACATAAGTAACATCTGGAGGTGCCAATGAAGCCTCTCTTTCTTAGATTTTCCCAAGTGAGAATCTTGCCTTGTTGAACCAGCCACTTGAACAGTTTGATCTTCATCCAATGAGGGTTAGTCCAAAGGTTTTTCCAGGTCTTGTCAGTGCTTGGGAAGTTAAGCCATGTAGCTATTCTTTTGGCTTCTTTAAGGTTGAAGATACCCGCCTTATTACTTTCCCAACTTAATTGATCATCTGAAGTTGAGGTTAGAATCTGCCTTTTGTCCAGAATATCTTCAAGGGCTTTAGCTTGAGTTTTCAGTGTGTTCATCTCATTGTAAACTGGAAGTTTCCATATTCTCCATTTTCCATTATTCCTTGAGTGATCCCAATAGTCACTCACCCTAATTAATCCTTTGTTTATGGTATATGCCTGGATACTTGCTAATTCCTCACTGCTGAGTTGGCCTTCCTGTTGCCAATTGTCCTCCCAAAGTCTGGCCCAGTTTCCACTTCTGATCTCCCAAAAACTATGTTTTTGAACTAAGGCTTTGTTCTCTTAGGCCCTATGCCATACTTGTGAACCTTTCACTTGTCTTGTCATTCTTATAAGGTTCATTTCCTGCCAATTCATTGCATACTTTTGTTACCATAGTTTAACCCAGGGGGCTTGTATTTCCTTCAGCCATCTCCACCAAACTTTAGCACCCAGAACTCTGTTTAGAATTTCTAGGTCATGTAAACCAAAACCACCATCGGATTTAGGCTTGCATATCCTATCCCAAGCCGCTAGAACCCATTTCTTCTTCTCTTCACCTTTTCCCTAGAGAAAATCTCTTTGAATGTTTCTAATTTGGTTAATGACTCTAGTTGGTGCCGACATGGCAGATAGCATATAAATAGGGATTGTTTGGAGGATTGCCTTAGTGAGAATCAGCCTCCCTACTAAATTTAGGGCTCTGTTTGTCCACTTGTTGATTTTGTCTTTCAATTTATTCAAAACGGGCTCCTAGATGTGTTTGTGCAACGGTTTTTCAAGGAGGGGAACTCACGGATACTTCGAGGGCAAGGAATCTCTTTGAAAGCCTAAAATTCTGGATAGGTTTCTCTGAATCAAAATATCAGTATTGAAAAAGAAGATCTTTGATTTTGTAAGACTTACCTCAGTGCCCACAACCATTGCAAACTCATGCAAAATTTGCTTGAATGCTTTGACTTCTTTGACTGTAGGTATGCCTTGAAGCATAGTATCATCTGCAAATTGTTGATGTGTCACCATGTCTCCATCTCAAGTGGGTCTCAGTCCTTGAATGATTCCTTCCTCCTTGGCAAATTTGATTGCTCTACCTAACCCTTCCATCATTAGAATAAAAAGGAAAGGGGAAAGAGGATCTCCTTGCCTGAGACCCCTTGTAGGCTTGAAGGTTCTAGAAGGAGAGCCATTGAGAAGAATTGAACAGCTGGAAATGGTTACAAGAGCCATGACCCACTTGATCCAATTGTAGTCAAAGCCATAGGCTTTTAACACCTCTCTTATGTAAGTCAAACTATGTTTATCATAAGCTTTCGCTATGTCCAGTTGAATTATCATCCCTGCCTGCTTATTGGTGTTCAGTGAATGAACCACTTCATGGCCTTGAATTATGTTATCTAGAATTTGTCTTCCTTCCACATAACCTATTTTCTCCTCTGAAACCAGGCTTGGGAGGAGGGGTTTGAGTCTGTTGGAAATTACTTTGTATATAATATTGTACACCACATTGCATAATGCTATAGGTCTGAATCTGTCTCGAGAGGTGTCTCTTTCCTATTTGGGGATTAGGGCTATGAAAGATTCATTGACTGCCTTCAAGAAAGATTTCGATCTTCGCGAGTCTTCCACTACCTCCAGTATACCATGCTTTACAATCCTCCAACATGTTTTGGAAAAGTCCTCATTGAAGCCATATGGGCCTAGAGCTTTCCCATTATGCATCTTTGTGATGAATTCCTCAAGTTCCTTCCCTGATACTGGTCTGTTGAGATTGTGATTGTCTTCCCTGGAGACCAGTTTAGGAATATACTGAGTAAATCTTCTCATAAACTGTGATTTATCTGTTGTGGTTTCCTCAACAATTTCCTAAAATTTTTGGACCAGAACCTCTTCCATCTCCTCATGAGTATTATTCTCTGTTCCATGATGATCTGTGAGTTTCACAATTCTATTAATGTTTCTGTGTGTAATGGTGGATTTGTGAAAGAATTTGGTGTTTCTCTTCCCTTCCTTAATCCATTGGACTTTGGATTTGTATCTCTAGAATATTTCCTCTTGTAGACATCAGTTCTCCCGTTCATGCTGAAGTGAGTTTGCAAGCTTTCTCCTTTCCTCTGAGTAGCCTTCTGTGATGAGAATTTGGTTTATTTCCTTTAGTTTCCCTTCCACTTTTCTTTTAGCTTTGAAGATGTTTCCAAATTCATTCGTATTCCACTCTTTGAGTCTGCCTTTAATGTGTTTGAGCTTGTGATGTAGAAGGAACATATTTGTACCTTGTAGGTGAAGCTCTTATTTCCACCATTTATCTATGTTTGTGAGGAAATCTGAGTGCGTGAGCCATACATTCTCAAACTTGAAGGGGTTGTTCCTTGGTTTACCGATTAGAGAAGTCTCCAATTGGATGGGCCAGTGGTCAGAACCACCAAAAGGTAGGATGAATGCTGTCAGGCTCCTCCTAGTGAGTAGAAGTTCCTCCGAGATGATAAATCTGTCTAATTTTGAGGCTACTTGGGTAGCACCCCATCTTTTGTTATTCAAATTGAAAATCCCATTGCCAGTGTCCATATCCACCAGTTTGATAATGGTGAGGAAGTTCTGGAAGGCAACTGAATCCCTTCTAAGTGTTCTAGTTCCCCCTTTTTTTCTGTGAGATATTTTATCATGTTAAAATCTCCCCCTGGAATCCAGGGTAAAGCAGGGTATCTCTTTTTCATTTCTTCCAGAAAAGTGAGGAGCCAAAGTTCATCTTCCAGTGGTTGAGGGCCATAGACATTGGTGACAATGTAACACTGCTTCTTAGCCACAGGTTGGATAATTAAAGAAAGGTGATTTCTGGATGCCTCTGCATCCTGCAATCCAAATTTCTGAGGATCCCAAAGAGTAAGAATGCCACCAGCAGAGTTATTTGCCTTGACCTCAAGATATTCATATCTATTTAACCATTTTCTATGTTTTTCTCTGACCTTCTCAACTAAGCATTTTGTTTCCTGAATGAACATTATGTCTAGTTTTTCTTCTCCGATTATGTTGCTTAGATTTCTCTATTTTCTCCTACTCCATAGTCCTCTAATGTTCCAGGTTGTGATCTTCATTGGGGGGGGTAGTGAAGGAGTAATTGGATAGGTCTTTCATCCTACCTGAGTCAACCATGATTTTGCCACATTCAAGCAACAATTCTTTCTGTTTCTTTCTTCCTCTTCTCCTTACTGGGTTTTTAGCCAATTTTCCTGTTATTAACCCCATTGAGGAAACCCCTTTGTTATCCTAGTTGGCGTGTCCTCTTTTGACTCCAAAAGATTTTTGGTGTGATTTGTTAAGGAATATCTGTTGTATTTTGTCAACTTCCTCCTGTGGTATGGATTTTATTCCCTGGTTGCCTCCTTTCTCTAGAAACTTTCTAGCTCTAGGTACTCCATGTCCAGGATCTCCTGTAAATCTTGGTCCTCTGTGTCACTTTCACTTTGATTCATATTGTGGTCTTTTTCTACTTCCATGTTACTCGATGGGTCTATTGTGTGTTATTTTTGTTCCTGTATGAACTCCATGCTTGTCTCTTTCCCTTTCCCCCCTGCTTCCTTATTTTCTGTTTTCTTTGGAGTTCCTTCATCTTCTTCTCTTTCTTCTAAGATCTCAAAACTATTGTGACTTCTTGTTATGTCTTCATTAGGGTTCTTATGTATCTTTCTTCCCCCTCCTTTCCCTTTTCCTCCCACTTTAATAAAACCTATTGGATCTTGCCCTTTGTTGGTGTTTTGGTATTCGACTTTCTTATTAAGAGGGAAATCTTTGAATAGGTGGCCATGCTCGTGACATTTGCGACATCGGAAGGGAATGTGCTCATAGTCAACTGCCTGAACCCATTTATCATCATAGACTTTTAGAATGACCTCATCTGAAAGAGCTCTTGATAAGTCCATCTCAACACATATGCGTGCATAGGAGGTATACTTTCCTCGTAGTGTTGCCTCTAAAATCTTTTAAAAATGACCTAATTTGTTGCCTATAGCTTTGAAAGATTCTGGCATCCAATAATCCAAAGGTAAGGAGTAGAGTCTAATCCATACCGGAACTGATGTGAAGGTTTCTTGCTCCGGTACAAAGTTCATCATCCACGGACGCATATAGAGAACAACAGCCACATAGAAGTATGGTCCTTCTTCCAAAATCCTATCTCTGTCCTTCAAGTTCGTAAACACCACTGTAAAAAAACCTTTGGATCCTAGATGTATATTTAACTCCCTTTTTGGTTTCCAGTTGTATTTTATCCAAGTGTACAACGCTTTCTCCGCTGGCCAGATTCCCATAAACTTGCATATTATAGCAAAGTTTGTCATGTGATCCCTGTGCTCTTGGAATGCTAGATCATTCAGTGTTACCTGCAGTTTATTGCTGGACTTTGGCTTACAGGGCCCCATCTTAGTTCTGTTCTCTACTCTCTGACCTTTGTCTTCTGCTTTCCCCTCCTATCAGTCTTCCTTGTGGGTCCCATCCTCTACATGGGTTTTGCAGCCTTCCTCCTAGGTTTCAGGAATTTTTGTCTTGTCCTCCAAAGAGTGTGGAGGCTTGCTCTTATTCCCTACTCTGCCTCTACTTGAAACCACCTTACTGTAGGAGGGAGTGGAGCTCCCTTCCACTCCCTCCTCCCTGTGCTTCCATGGTTATTTGTTTACCTTTGTCGCTTCCTTTGTTGAACCCTAGCTCCTCTCAAACCCACCAGCACTCCCTAACTCGAAAAGATCAATTTAGTTCTCATCTTAATAAGAAAAAAAAACCATTAAAATCCAAAAAAAAAAATCTCTCCTTATCTTACTATTAAATTTATTTTATATATATTTTAAAAAACTCATAAAAGATCTAAATTATTTCTTGAAAACTATCCGACATCCTATAAATTTCTTAAATGCCCACCAAAAACAAAATACAATTAATTTTTAAAAATTCTCTATAAATTTCTCAAATACCCACCCAAAAAAAAAATACAATTAATTTAAAAAAATCTCCGGAAGTTGTTTACCTTAATCTGCCCGTTCAAAAAAAAAAATCAAATTTCGCATCTCCCACTTAGTTGTCGACATAAGTCCAACGTCCATGCCTAATTTAACACTGTTAAAAAAGACGTTTAATAAATAAATTTGTCTCACATTACCCAAATGAATTGATCGGGAATACTTTTATTCAAGCTTGTAGTGATTGATACTTCGATGGTGGCTCATAGCAACTTATCACTGCAACTTTCTTTCAAATTGTACCAGCTTCACGAATTGATGGGGAATGCTTTTGTTCAAGGTGTAGTGATTGATATTCGATGGTGGCTCACAGTAACTTATGCCCGCAGCTTTGTTTGAAATTACACCGGCTTCACCTAAAACCTCGATTTCGGCTCCACCCTTAATATGACAACTTCGCTCTCTTCAACAAACGCCGAGTACTCTCTGTTGAGCAACGATTAACAGTTTATTGGGGCAACAACACTCCAAACAACCGGAGGAAAACGACTTTTCTCAACAGTTAGTGGACGACTATATTGAGAGAAAAACTCTTAATCGTCCCATGACTCCGTTACTCTTGATATGGCGGTTCTTTCTGGCAGAGCAACTTAAGGGACAGCAGCAGCGGCCGCTCCTTGCTCACTACGTCTAGGGCTCTTTATGAATGGTTCATTCCATCGACTATTCAAATTGCGGGGAATTGCGGCTGTGCAAAAGGCACAACTAGGGATTTTTAAATGGAAGTAGGTTTGCGAACTCTTTTTTTTTTTTTATTTGATAGAAATCCAGAGATGAGTAGTGATTATGCACACAAATCATATTATGATATTTTTATTGATCATAATAGTTTATAGACATAACACAATGGCATCTAGACTCCAATTCATTACATAGAAATCAATAGGTTCTAGACTTAGGGTTAGGGACTTACAATGATAATTACATGTGACATGGAAGCATTACTTCCAACTTTATCACACTATTATATGAAGGATGTTTTTAAGACATTTTTTATTGACAAAATAGATAGCTTGTCTTAAAAAGTCACTTTTTATTTTAGTTATTTTACATTAAAATTTAGTATTAATTGAAACAATTTGAGACAAAATTATTTTAAGACAAAAATAGCTTTCTTATTTTAAGACAAAACTTTATATTTATATTGACAACTAAGATGAAAACAATTTAAGATAGTTAACAATTTTTTTTTGAACAAGGTCGGTTACTTTTGTATTATATAGAAAAGAAGGAACTAAGTCTTATTACATTTCGGGAATGTCTAATCTTGGGTAGAGGTTCAAAATGGGAGCGCAATCCCTACCTCATCCTTTGAGACCTTGATTCTGAAATTCTGAAAATTTTTAAAAACATATTGTCTAACAAACTGCCCAAGCAACAAGCAATATTTACAAAGCATAGATTGATGTTTGATGTTCACCAAAATTGGTTCATTGACTCTTCTAGTTGTTGTCCTTTTTTCTTGCTATACCTTGATGAAGTCTCGCCTTGCTGACTTTGATTTAGTGAGTTGATATAATCCACAGCATCCTCCAAGTGCTTGCACTTGTCCTTCAGTTCTTCAATTTCTGCTTTTTGCTTTTCTATTTCACTTTACTTATGAACATTTATAATCTTCATCTTAAATCGCAGATCTTTAAAAGTTTGGATGAATCTGCCTATCATAAATCTATTCGCCTGACACATTAGACAACTCACATTCTTTTCCACTATTTCAAGTGGGTTGGAAGACATAATTTCTTTCTGTTTTGATATTTCAATACAATTGATTTTGCATGGAGAAGGGCCTCTTTGTTGGAGATGATGAATTCCTTTGTTGATGTTTTTTTTGCCTTCTGTCTATCCTCTTTGTGCTGTCTGTTTGACATTTTTGTTGGTCTGACAAAGCTGCTAGTGTTGAAGCTCCCACTTTCTATTATAAAGATGGTTAATGGCCTGACTCTGAGAAATTTGAATAGGGAAACTAGTGAACTTAGGAGCAAAGAGTTGGGAATTGAGTTTGAAGGTGATGCGAGAATGGATGGATTCGAGAGAGAACAAATTGAGGCTCAACTAGTTTTTATGAAGCGGGAACTCAGGAAGCAAAGCAACACTAATGTAAGTAGCAGTCCTAAGGCTAAGAGGTGGATTACTCTGAGGATAATGGCCAATACATAACACATTGCTACTATCTTGAGAAGTTTGAGAGGGGAGAATTTCTCTCTCTATATCTATGAGATGGAGATTAATGCTGGGGGTGATATACAAATGGGAAATAGCATATGATATCGTAATGTGACTTAGAAGGATTCTAATAGGCTTCTTTTAGAGCAACAAAACCACACTTACACTTTTATCAGTTCTAAAATCAAAGGAAAGGAAATGTTGTACATACCAACTATGGATAGTGTCTATGTTGTTACCTTGATAGTGATTCTTTCTTTATTGATTTTACCCAGCTTGCATTCGGATCTTGAAGCTTCGACAAAAGAACTTCGTTGGCCTCTGTTTCACTTGGTCTCTTGTTGTTCTCTACTTCTACACTCTTTCCTCTTATCTCTTTTGTTTCCAACTATGTCTCTCTCGTGCTGCTTTCCCAAGTGCTATGCTTTCCTTTGTTGTTCCTTCCATTTATAGTTGTTTGTGCCCTGCCATAACCTATTACTCTAGGTTTCCTTCACTGTGTTTCCCCATACTTGCACAGGTGTCCACTACCAAGTTCGTATGGCCATCACTACTTTCTCTAGTGCGATCATGCCCGATATGACCATTTCTTTTCTCCTTCAGTGCACGAGGACGTTTTCTTGCTTTTTCTGGATTACATTGAGTCCTTTTGAAGATTTTTTGAGCCTTTTCCTTTAAATGAGGAGAATATTGTTAGATTGTATTCCATGACAATTGTAAGGGAATCTCCTACTCCTTTATATTTTCTACATTTCCTCTTCTTGTCGATTTGATGTTGTTTTTCCTTCCTTGATTTTCAATCCAGGCCTCCCCTGAGAGCCCTTTATGGGATGTTTTCTTAATAGATGTTTCCATTTTATTTCACAGTACCAGCCTGCCTATCTACAACCTTATTGGCTATTAAGTCTACATCTTTGTTTTGTGTTCTTAATACATGCTTATAAGTTATATTCCCCAGCTTTTTTGTGTTTGATATGATTCTCTGCCTTATTTTATTTAAGGCAACACTTTTAAATTTCTTCTCTGCTTCCATTGTTTCTATAATAATTGCAGAGTCCCCAATTAAGATTTGGTCTTTTATCTCTTTTTTTTGCAGGATCTTGGTGCCTATCAGCAAGCTATATGCCTCTGCCCTATTATTGGTCATCGTTCCCCAGACCCCATTCATATGTTGTTATTTTCTTACCATTAGGATCTAAGATTAGTTCGCCTACCCTTGCTCTACCTGGATTATTCTTTAATGCTCCATCAAAAAATAATATGTATTTTCTCTGCTCTTTTATCCATTATGCCATTTCCATGTCGTTCATCCGAAGCTTCCAATCCTTGTTTTTGGCCTTACCTTTGTTTATTTTTTTGCAAACTTCACAATTATCTTCTATTAGAACTTTTCTAAACCAATCCCTTTCCTCTTGCTGCAGGCTGTTCTTATCGATTCTTGCAGCTCCATTTATACTTATTATTTTTGAGACTTGTCCCCGAGCATTATGTTTGGCTTTCTTCCTTAAAGATGCATTTATTTCTTGTTAGCCACAATTGCGAGCAAAGAATCAAGGGAAAGAATTTCTAAATTATGATTATAACTATTTTTTTCTTCTTAGTGTAGGGGTAGCTTTGTTACCAGTTTTTGTAGAGCATTGACGGCTGAACTGTAGTGTCTACACTTAGCTCTAATGGGCTAATTAGCTGCTTCTAGCATTCTCATGCCATAGTGCACTTCATAAATAAGTGTTGAATGTTTTCCTCTTCCCCTTGGCGCATGACATATTTGGAGGGACCTTGGAAGCCTTTCTTTTTTAAGTTTTCCGCGGTGAGGATTTTGCCTTTCAGCAGTGACCAAATAAAGAATTTAATTTTGGGTATACACTCATTTTCCAAACTACTGTCCATAGATTTCAATCATCATGACTGTTATAATTTTGAAGGTAATTGTAGCTTGATTTCACTGTGTAGTTTCCTCCTATTGGATCCTAGATAAACTCATCTTGGTATTCTTTTTTGTTGGCGCTACTCCAGCTACGAAGGTTTTTAGTTCTTTCCATTGCATTTTCAATCTAGAGGGAAGAGGTGGCACTCTCCAATTTATCTAGTTATTTTGTTCCCATTCAGAGATCGATTATAAGGTGGTTAGGCTTGACTCCTCCATCCAATATTTTAAATATCTAAGATTTTGCTACTATCTTAATGGATTTTCTCCCATTATTTTTTCATCTCATATTGAGATTGTTTTCCCATTCCCAGGAGTTTTGGAGATTTGATCTCTTATTTGTGGCACTATTTTTTTAACCAATTTCCAAACCTGGGTGGAAGGCCAATTAGGGATTAATTTAGTTAGCATTTTTGTCCTTTGACAGTTTAAATATTTTCCTGTTAAATCTTTCCCCCACCACTGTTCTTTGCCACTTACCATTCTCCAAACTAACTTGGTCCCAAGTGGTCTGTTCATCAGTCCTAGTATCCGGATAGAGATCCCTCCTTTCTCATATGAGAGAGTTACCTGTTCCCATATAACAAGGCTGAATTTTTTATTTTCTTGCTTTCCTCCTTGCCATAGAAAGCTTCTGATAATTAATTCCATTTGTTTATGAACACTTGCCGGGGCCATTATTATGGTATAGTGATATATTGGCAGAGCTGAAAGGAGGGCCTTGATCATTATTGTTCTTCCTGCAAGATTGAACCGCATCATTCCCCAACTCTGAATTTTCCCTCTCATTTTTTCCACTTGCTTATTCTATACCTCTACCTTGACCACTTCTTTTGCTAATGATAGTCCTCGGTATATAAAATGGTTCCATTTTAATTGAACTAGTATTTCCATTATATGGAATATTCTCTGCATTGTGTTTATTGAGACATTCCAGCTGTAAATTCTGCATTTGTTGTTGTTTAGGAATCCTCCTGAGACATGAAGAAAGTCATCTAATACTTTTTTAAAATGTTTTGCAATGATGAAAGAAGCTCCCCCAATGAGGAGAGTGTCATCTGCAAAGAGGGAGTGGTTAATCTCTTTGACTCCTCTTGAGATCCGGATGCCCGTTATTTTTTTATTTTCCCTTTGATTTTCTAATTGCACACTTAGTGATTATGCCATAATAATATAAAGGAAGGGAGAGAGAGGATAGACTTGTCTCAATCCTCTTGAGCTTTGGAAGAAATTGCTTGGCCTTCTATTGATCAAAGGATATATCCCCATGTTGGTGATGCAAGTCATAACAATGTTTATAAACTTGGAAGAGATGCTGAACTTTTGGAGGGTAGCAGCAAGGAAGTTGTGGTCGACTCTATCAAAGTCATTGGCCATATCCAATTTGATCACCATTCCTTTTTCCTTTCTTTGAATACTACTATGAATGGCTTCTTGGAAAATTATTACATTGTCAGTATTTTGTCTTCATGGAACAAAACCACCTTGGTTTTCTGAGATGATGCTTGGCAAAAAAAAAATCATTCAATTTGCCAGGATTTTTGTGATTATTTTGTATGAAGACTTACACAAGGAGATAGGCCTGTGTCTATCAAAGGATATTGGATTTGTCTCTTTAGGGATGAAAGCCAAGAATGAGGACTTTGTGTTTCCCCCTACTTTATTTTTTCTGAAGGCATTCTTGATCACTCTTAACAAATCTTTCTTAATAGTTTCCCAACGGTTCCTATATAATGCAATTGTGAAACCATCCGGTCTTGGGGCTTTTACCGGGTGTAAACTCCACACTGCTTTTCTCATTTCCTCCTCAATGACCTCTTTATCTAATTCTCTGCTTTGTTTCTCACTGATTTTTTTTTTTTAAATTTGCTATAAGAATTCCTCGCTGTCCACCTGCTACTCCCTTGCTGAAATGAGATTTTTATAGTGGTTGTGGGCTGCCTTTTCTATTTCTTCTACTCCTCTGATTTCTTGCCCCTCTACATGTATTTTTTCAATCTAATTTCCAGCCCTCCTTGTTTTCATTATATTATGAAAAAATGCGATATTCTTGTTCCCTACTTTTAGCCATAAGCATCTTGATTTCTACTTGCTCTCTTCTTCTTCGTGCCGATTTTGCTCATATAATTCCATAAAAATCTATTTTCCTTGTGCATAATCTTGTTCACTCTCTTGTTTTTTTTCTTTTTCTATACTCATGTTGTCCAGTTTTTCATGAAGGTCTATTTTTTTTTCTTTGAGTGCATTTTCTCTTGCCCATGTTTTTAAGCAAAACCTTAAATTTTTTAACTTCGTTTCCCACACATAGTGAAGAGAGCCTGTGACGTTGATTTTCCAATTTTATCTTATTTGTTTGCCGAAGTCCTCTTTGCTATCCCATATTTTATTATACTTGAATGGAAGCGAGCCTTGGTTTTCCATCCTACACAAGATCAACACCATCGGCTTATGGTCTGAGGCTGACACATGAACAATTTTACTTCTCACTATGGTGAATACAGCTACTATATTTTCATGGATTAGAATTCTATCTAAACTTTCTTTTATGTTATGTTTTCCAATTCTTTTATTGCTCCAAGTATACTTGCCATTACTTAGGGGAATGTCAAGTAATTTATGGTCTTCAATGATTTCTTCCAGTGCTGCTCTTGAAGGATCATTGAAATAGTTTCCTCCCAACTTCTCATCAATGTTTCTAATCAGACTTAAATATCCTCCCAATATTAGTTTGCCTCTTTTCCTTTCTACTGCTTCTTCTTTCACTGACTTCCAACATTGTTCTTTATCTCTGTAATGGTTGGGGGAGTAAATGTTTATGATGCAATACTCCTCCTTTGTACTATTGTTTTTTAGATCTATTCTTACCCATTGATTGTTGGTTTTTTGGTCGACTAGATGCCACTTCTTTTTGTTCCACATTGTGCATATTCCACTTGAGGCTCCATTAGAATCTATTGTTGTTCCTTAAAAGTATTTTTGTTTTTGAATCATTTTTTGAAGTTCTTGCCTACTTACTTTGGTCTCTTGGATCATGAAGATGTCTGGCTGCTCCTGATTTATTATATCCCTAACTGCGTTGATTTTGAAGGTGGTTCCAAGGCTCTGCTATTTCAAGAGACTATAATCATTACTTACTGTTTTTATGATGTGTCCCTCCCTTTTATCAGTGTTGTTTTTTTTCTCCACTTCCCATCTTCTTACCAAGGAAGGAGTCCATTGGCTGTTGTGTTGCTATTGCCATTTCCTTTGCTGCTACCTCATCCTTTATTTCTCTGTTTGATTTCCTTCCCATTTATTTTGGTTGTTCCCAGACATGATTTTTTTCTTTTTCTTTGTTTCTAGTTTGTATTCGTTTTGCTGTGGGCGAAGGAGGGGATGGGCTCTGAATGGGGGAGGTGATAAGAGCTAATGTGTTGGATGGGGTAGGATACCTTGGCGAGGACAAGTCCTCTCCCAAATGTTCAAATGGATTTGCAGAAGTAAGAACTGGGGGTGTGATATTTAATGGTGGTATAGGGGCTGATTCATTGGTCTCCTAAGGGTATGAAGGGTTTGTTGCATTTCGCTTATTGAGAGGCTTCTTTATTTTAACTTGTTCCCATGTGTCTTCATTACCATCAGCACTTTCAGCTTCTTCTTTTTTTACTACATCTATTTTTGAAATGACCGTATTCATGACATACCTTGCATTTAAACGAGATTTGCTAGTAGTCCAATTGCTGAATGTGGGTCCATTGATCCACCTTGATCCTTATCGCCTCATGTAGGCCTTTCCCCAAGTATACTTCCACACAGATTCTTGTGCAGGCATGCATATTGTCGTTGGGTTCACACCTGTCAATGTATTTGCCTACCGCATTCCCAATGGCTCTTACCAAATCATCACCCCAGCAATGGAGGGGTAGATACGACAATCTGACCGAAACCAGAACCGCACTTGGGATGTCTATCTTTGGATTGAAGTTTGGCATCCATCTATTCAGGTATAGTCCTCTTGAGTCCATAAAATAAGGTCCATTCTTGAATATTAAGTCTTTGTCTTCCTTAGTTTCAAATAAGAAGGTGAAATATCCCCTTCCACAGAATCGAATGGCTATATTGCCTTGTGTATTTGCGCTCCAATTCTTTCCATCCATTTCTGAATAGATCTTGGAGAGGGCTAGAGCCCTGTGAACTGTCCTACAAGACCTCGTTCTGCCAAGGAGATGGCAGCTTTTCTTGGGAGAGCTGGCGATAGTGAAATCTCTGGAATATCCGCTAGTTTCTTCACAAATTTACTAACCGATGGCCTGGTTCTTGGAGCTCCGTTTTCTGATATAAGTGTTGCAAATGCTGCTTAATTTTCATCATTCCCTTACTGGGAGGATGAGTCTCCTTCTGCTGTGGGACACATCGTAAGGATAAAAACTCAGCAGCAGGAGGCTGCCGAGTAAAGGAACAACGTGAGGCTGCAAATGGTGAAGGAGGAACAGCTCGCAGACATGAGCAGTTCAAAAGAAAGAGGATCAATGAGGGGGCCCAATAGAGGCAAGGAGAGCTCAGCAGCAGGTGGCTGCCAAGCATGGGGGCCGCAGGAGGCAACAGTGGCGGCTAGGTCAGGATGCGCGTGCAATGTAAGATAGTTAAAAATTAATGAAAACAATTTAAGATAGTTAACAATTAAAACAAAACCATACCAATTTAAGACAATATTATTTAACACCTACAAAATTGACTCTACTACTAAGTCCTCAAGCTTGCAAGCTACTATTGTTTCTATTTCACTTACCATTCATGTTATCTTATATAAAAACAATAATTTGTTGGTGTCTTATTTTTGTGGGGTAGCCAAATTTGAAGAAGACGACAAGATTTCCCAAACATCAATTCCCCTTATGTCATTTCAATCTCTGCCATACTTTTAGAGACAAGTTATTTGTCATTACATTGAGGAACTTTGCACAAAGATTCCATGAGTGGAAAGGTGATAATTAAATTTTTAATTTTTTAAAATAGATATTCAAACCACATGAAATTTAATCATATCAATATTTATTTATTTATTTTTATTTTTATGTTATATATTTGTTTTCATTAATTCTTTTTAATTAAATATGAAATTAGAATATGATAATTATATTCATTTTTAATATAAAATTAAAATATAACATTTTGAAAAGTTAGAATATTGTAAACAAATTTTTAAGTCTTTAATTTAATGTATATTTGTTTGAAAATTATATTAAAAATTACATAAAGGTAATAAATTAAAGATAATTTGATTTCGAAACAATTACAATATTCATACTATATTCTAAAAATATAATAAATGAATAGATAAACATAATTATTTTTTGGTTGGCCTAACTCACATACCACATTCTAAAAATATAGTAAATAAATAGATACAATTTATTATTTTTTGGTTGGCCTAACTCACAGAGTTTTGAACTTTCAATCTCATGATTTTACATAATACTTAGTAACAAGGTGATTGTCAATTGTGATTTTTTTTTTAATTATTTCAACTAAAACTTTAATATAAATTTGTAAGAAATTAGATACAATATTACTATAAAAAATAATTAATATTTTATCAATTGTTATAATATATATAATAATATATATATATATATAATATATATAATATAATATATATATAATATACATATATAATATATTCCAAAACTATTCATAAAGAAACCCAAAAAAAACAAAATACAAATTCATCAGTATATGCATTTTAAACCTTCATTTTTTCTTTCCAAATGAAAAGTGAGAAATTTGATTCTTGCATATGTCTTATACTCACATTTCAATTTCTTTTCACTATTTTTTTTTTTTAACTAAAATGGATATTTTTATTTATGGGTGGCCGGAGCCAGATCAAGCATTATAATTCACTGTTTCATACATTACATTTCTCTGCTTTTTCTAGTCCTCCTTGCCCTTTTAGGGAATAATTTCCATATTTGGTGCCCCTACATTTATGCTGATCATGCTTTTTTCAAGAGTACATCCTGTGTTTGCTAATCTATCTACTTCTGTGTTTAATTCTCTGAGGATATGGAAGAGTTGTACAGAGGAGAAATCCTTCATGAGTCTGTTTACTCTTCTCAGCTGCTTGTTTAGAGCTGGGTCTTTGAGTCCTTTCTTGTTTATTAGAGATTTTATCAGCAGTTCTGAATCTCCAAAACTATGATTTCATTTGAATTTCCTTTTCTGGCTAGTTGACAAGCTTTTAAAAGACTCAGTGCTTCTAACTGATTTTTGGTCTTAAGCCCAAGTCCCCAACTGAATTCCTCTTTTCTCCCATTCTGAAAGTAGATGACCCCCCTGCTCCTGACCTACCTGGATTTCCTTTCGAGGCTCCGTCAAAGAATACAGTGCATTTTCCTTGTGATTTCCACCACTTCTGGAAGCTGTCCAAGGTGTCTCTAATTTGCCAATTTTCGTTGTGTATTGGGCGAATGATAGTTGGTGGTATCGGCGTGGGTGAGAAGCCTTCCAGCCATGCCTTTTCTTCATTTCGGAGGGAGCTTTCTTTGACATTGGTTTGTCTCAGAGTTTCTATTAGAAGGTCCTTGGCCTGCTTCGCTACAGCTTCTACAATGATTTGTTTCTGATTGAAAACAGATTCGTTCCGGGAAAGCCACAACTTCCAACAGACATATTTTGGAGCAGCATTCCAGACCTTATGCCAAAGATATTTTTCATTGATACTGTAGGCGTATCGAGTTTTCCAAGATGAGAACATATCTGTGATCGAGCAATGTGCTGGGAGTCTCACATTCAACCCTGTCAAGAAGCTGGTCCAGGCTTTCTGTGCATACTCACAATCGATGAACAAATGGACTGAGGTTTCTAAAGCATTCTTGCAGAGCACACATCAATGAGGACCTACAATGTTTCTTCTGCACAGATTATCTCCAGTTAGGATTTTATTGTGAAATAAAGTCCAACTGAAGAAGTTGATCTTGGGAATACTGAAATTTTCCCATATCTGTTTCCACACTGATTCTGGATACAGAGAATCCTTTTTTCCTTGCATCTCTAGGTAACCTTGTTTAGCTGTGTACACTCATGTTTTTCCCCATCCCCATGAATCTTCCTCATCCTTATGCACTGGTGTGAAGTCTGTAATTGCCTCTATGAAAATTTTTGACTGTTCTTTTAAATGCGCTGGAATGTTAGGCAATGACCAGCACTGCCAGTTGCCTTTGATGTCCCACTCTGCTATATCCTCAATTTTCCGGATTCCTTTTGAACTTAACCAGGCTCTTAATTCTGAAATTTCGTTAATGGCTGAAAGAGGGGGGTGGCCCATGATTTGATCTCTCCACAGCAATGTATTTTTACCATTCCCTGGAATTTTATACAGATGGTTTCTAAAGAATTCGATCCCTTTACAGCAGAGTCTCCAAGCCTGCATTCCTCTGGAAGAATGTGTTGGATTGAAGGAGGTGATCTACTGCTTTTGAAGGTATTTGAGGTTTAAGAGCTCACTGATAGGGTGTGATGGCTCGGTAATTAATTGCCACAGGAGTTTACAACCCAAAGCCAGGTCTGCTTGCTGGGGGTCACGGATTTGAAGACCACCTTCGGCAATGGGGCGCTTCACTGTTTCCCAGTTAATGAGGTGAAAATGATCGTTGTTTCCCTTCCCTCCGTTCCATAGAAAATTCCGCATAATGCCAGAGATTTGGTCAGCGATTTGTCTTGGTGCCATCAGCAGAGAGGCTTGGTATGTTTGCAAGGCAGAAAGCACAGATCGAATTAGAATGAGTTTGCCGCCTGTAGTGAGCCAAACTCTGCCCCATGCTGTAATCTTTTTTTAAACTTAGTAATCACCTCCTCCCACAAGTGATTACGATTGGATCCCATTGTCAGAGGTAAACCAAGGTATTTTATTTTGTCCCACGTTGCATAGCCTTTGAACCCTAATTCGCTGGCAATCCTATCGATTGCTTGCTGGTCTGTATTCCAACAATAAACAACACTTTTCCTCTTGCTCACTAACGCACCGGATGCTACAATACTGTTGGAGAATGGATTTGAATGAGTTTGCAATTCTTATGGATGCGCCCCCGAGAAGGAGTGAGTCATCGGCGAAGAGCGTGTGATTCACTGGTGCTATACCTTGGACAATTCTTATCCTAGGAATGGATCCAATTTGTTTCTCCTGAATCAACTTCCTGCTTAGTGAATCAGCCATCAATATATAGAGAAAGGGAGAAAGAGGGCAGCCCTGCCTCAATCCCCTGGTGGCTAAAAAAAACATAGTTGGTCTGCCATTCACCATTGGGGAAATCCAGATGTTTTCAATACAAGCTTTGATGAGGTTTATGAAATCCTGTTTAAATCCAAAGGCTACTAGAACCCTGAACAGAAAAGAACAGTTAACTCGATCAAAGGCATTACACATATCCAATTTGATAATCATACCTTGTTCTTTCCGAGTTTGACTGGAGTGGAGGGCTTCTTGGATCGGGATGACATTGTCCAGGATTTGTCTGCCTTTTACGAATCCACCTTGAGCCGGAGAGATAAGCTTTGGGAGAAGGGGCTTGATTCTACTGGCCAGCAGTTTGGCCACGATCTTGTAGGATGAATTGCAAAGAGAGATCGACCTGTATCTGTCGAAGGAGCCTGGGTTTGTTTCCTTGGGGATTAAGGTGAGGAAGGTGGAGTTTATTCCTCCACCCACTTTTGCCTTCCTCAGGATTCCTCTTATCATTATGAAGAGATCATTTTTAATTATTTCCCAACAAATTCTATAAAAATGAACTGAGAATCTGTCGGGTCCTGGAGCTTTGTCTGGTTCCATGGACCAGACTACATTAGTTATCTCTTCTTCCATGACTGGGCTCAACAGAGAGTCGTTATCCTGCTCACTGACTAGGTTTGGAATGGTTGTGAGAAACTCTTCTGCGTCCTCCTCATTTCCATTTCTTTCCGCGCTTAGGAGATTCTGAAAATGTATAACAACTGCTTCTTTGATTTGAGAAAATCCTTTATACACCTGACCACTAGTGCTAGTAATTTCTGCTATATTATTGCGTGAAAGGCGAGCCCTGCACTGTCTATGAAAGTATGTGGTATTCCTATCTCCAGATTTGAGCCACAGACTTTTAGACTTTAGGTGCCAGTGTTCTTCTTCAGTTCTAAAAGAGCAGTATGCGTTCCTTTGGGCAGATTTTTTATTGGCTAAGTCTGTGGGAGAGGGATCTTTCTCCTTCAATTCGAATTGAATTCTTTCCAGTTGAAGAATTGCTTCCTTCCTCTGTCTAGTGGGTGTTTGCAGAGATTTCTTTATCCAATCTTTAAGAGCTTTTTTTGTGTTTTTTATTTTTTGTTCCCACGCATAGCTTGGGGATCCGAGGACATCTATCCTCCATGCTATTTGAACTGCTTCATGGAACCCTTCTTTACCTACCAAGAGAGGGCTGAAACGAAATGGGAGAGGACCAATGTCTTCTTCTTCTTTTATGCATAAAAGGATTGGCTTATGGTCCAATGTGAGCTTAGGAAGGATCTCGGAAAAGACCATTCTGTTGTCCATCATTAATGAGCTGCTGATGAGAAACCTGTCCAACCTAGCAGAGATTTGATTTTCTCCTGATCTATTGTTGGACCAGGTATATTTGCCTTTTACGGGTTTGAAATCGACTAAGTCCCACTATATTCAGATCACCGCCAATGACTATATTTGAAGGATTGATCTGCTCTATATATTCCAAGAGTGTCCTCCAACACTCCCTCTTTTCTTCATAATGGATAGGAACATACAAGTTAAACAGAGCGAGGGAAAGGTTGCTTACAGTATGGCGCAATTCTGTGTGGATCCAATGTTGGGTCTCGAAGGATCGTTCCAATGAGAAAGAGTTTTTTGACTAGAAAGTGCCTATTCCACCGGCCAAGCCCCTTGCATTGACAGTCTTTCCTGAGTCATATTTCCATTTCAAAATGCTGGTGTTTAGAAGGGCTTCCCCTTCTATTTTAGTCTCTTGGAGCATAAGGATGTCTACGGTTTCCATCTTCAATAAGTCTTTAATAGCCTCTGCCTTTTTGGGATTACCCAGTCCCCTACAGTTCCAAAAGACCAGCTGCATCATTTACCGCTTGATGGGGTGGGGCCTCCTACCTTGGACGCCCTTGGTCTTGTATTTCTCCGGATGGTCATTTCAATGGTGGTTTGGCTGCCTAGGGTTTTCTGCCGTTCTGATTCTTCTTCCCTAGTTTCCCTATTTGTTCTTCTTCCCACATTTTTTAATGGCCTTTCAAATGTTTCCTCATCAGATGAGCCCATGTTTTCTTGATTCTTCTTCTTTTGTTTTATGATGTCAACATAAGAAGGAGAAGGAGTATTGCTATGATTCGGATTTGGGGTATTACCTGGCTCTTGGATGTCTGCATGATTCATCTGTGGTGGATCTTCCTATTCGACCTTTGAAGGATCTACCAGTGGTGTAAGGGATTCGAAGGGGTTTTTATCTCCTGCAATGCTGTCAGCTTCTCTACTTCCACTGTTTTGATTGTTTGTGTCTTCTTGCCCTGATTTGTTCCCTGTCTCTTTTGCTTTGTTTTTGTTGTTCTGCCTGCTGCTTGCTGTTCTCTTTGCTTGCTTCCACTGCTCGCCTTTTTATTTTTCTGTTGTTTCCTCATTTTTTTTTTGCAATATCTTGCAAAATGCCCATATTCGTGGCAATGTCGACATTTAAAGGGCAGTTGTTCATAATCTAGTTCTTGAATGTGTGACCAGTCTGCCACTGAAAGTTTGATAGCTTCAGGGAGCCTGACTTCTAGATCAACTTCCACACAGATGCGGGCGCATGAGAACTGATCCTTCCTCGGATCCTGATCAATATACCTGCCTAGGGCATTGCCAATGGATTTCAACGAGCTTTGGCTCCAACAGTGGAGAGGGAGGTGTGGGAGGCGCACCCAAACAGGAACCATTATTGGCACATCTTGAGCAGGATCGAAATCTGGATGCCATTTGTTCAAATATAACCCTCGAGGGCCCATAAAATAAAGTCCATTTCTGAAGATCAAGCTTCATTATTCCTCACTGTCAAACACGAAGATGAAGAACCCTTTGCCTACAAAATGGCTTTTTATTCCTTCCTTAACCAGCGGGATCCAGTTTCGATTGACCCATTCATCTACTACCTTCGAGGATGGCCATAACCCTGTGAACTGGCCAATAAGGCCCCTTTCGGCAAGGTTTAGCGTTGTTCGACATGCTTCTTCTACCGGTAGAGACACCGAAGGTATGTTGTCCAGCTTTTCTAAAAACTTTTGTTGCGAGAGCGAGATCGACCGCTTATCAGTTGCAACAACAAGGGCGCGGAATGCATCTAGATCTGAAGGCGAAGGGGGTTCGCCTTCATTCACCTTCAAAGAGATAAATAACAATAATTTAATTATTTCTTAGATAATGTTTTAGTATTTAAATATTTTCTTATTGTAAAAAAACTTTCTACTAATATTGTAAAGATAAATAAATACAAAATGCAATTTAGTATTTTTGATATTAATTTAGAGTTAGGTATTAAGATTCTGCTAAAGATTTTCATCTAGTAATTAGAAAATCATGAGTGTATTATTAAGAAACCAAGTAATATTAGTAATTGATATCGTTTCAAACTAGAGTGATGGGGCCAGCCCACGTGGTCCCACCATTGCTCCTTTCCACTTGGTATTGTACCATCAGTTGATATTTATATTTACCGATTTCAGATTTATGCAACTTGATTTTCAATCTGGACTTAATTAAGAGGTTCTACGGTATGGTACGTTAGTTGTATGTGGAGCGGACACCTGTCCCTTCTTGGAATCCTAAACCCCGCCTTGGTATAGGGTTTTTGCCACCCTTGCATTCATTTGGTTTTGTATTTCCTCCGGTTCTTCCGTCAATGAGCTCTTGCGACTCTCGCAATTTCACTGTGATTTTCTTCTGTGATGCTTTCGTATTTGTTCGAAGCTCATCCACCTGGTTCTCTGAGATATGAGATGGTAGTCTACAAGTTTCGATGTGGGTTCTTTTAGCTTCTCCGGGGTTTTGTTGCTTCGAGTATTTTGAGCTGCATGCTCTCGACCGTATTCACGGCTCCATTTGTTTGGAATTTGTTTTGGAAGTGTCTCGGTCGTCTATGGAACTGTTGAAACCTGGTAAGGTTTGTTTCTCTTCTTGTGTTTAGACCGTTCCTATGTTTTATGTTGTCGATTTTTTAACGGGTCTCTTCTTCTATACGTCCTTTACTCGATTTGTCATCTGGGTTTCCACTATTGTTACCTCTGTGTGTTGGTTGATGAGTATGTGGTTCTCGGTCTCGTTCTTCAGCACTGATTCGGCTCATGCAGGGTCTCGGCAAACCAATGGTGGTGTTTTTCGTCGATTCCTCCGCCAACATGACTGGTAAGCTTTCCTTCTTTTCTATATTGTTATACCTATTCCTCTTTCCGGTTCTAACGTCTTCGGCTCCTTGTGAGCAGGAAGACAATCTGAGGTTGCGGTGGTCGCGGCTCCTCTGTTAGGTAAGCGGAACCCAATTTAGTTTTTGCTTATTCAAAATAAAATTGTTTTAATCCCTGTATTTTTTTTCTTCCACTATAATTTGACTCTCGTTCTTTGGTTCCCCTTGCAGGTGGAGCGACCGAGGGTTTCGGTGCTTGGACCTTCGACGATTCCGAGGGAATTCTGGGTAGCATTGTTCTATTTACTTGTAGTTTGTTTGCCTGAGTCTTTCGGCGTGTGGTTTGGTATGGTTGTTGGCCTCGAGCCACTGTTTATGTTTGGTTCTGTTGTTGTATAGTGTCTCTGTCGAGTCGTAACAGAGGGTTTGGGGATTTATGGGGTTTTGATTTATGTTGATAATGATTGCAGTTCCCAAGTCCGTGAACTGGTTCATTGTTAAGCTTTTAAACACAAATTGTAAATGGACAATAATTTTTGATAACTGTATATGAACTATTTGGAATTGAATTTTGGTTATGCTTTTAAAATTCACATACCTGGCTTTACTGTGGTTTTTCTCTTAACTGTAATGGCAAACTCTGATTTTTCGTATATAGAAAATTGTATGGATGATTTCTTGATGTGTGTTTGGTTATTCTGTTGGAGTCACCTGTAGATGAGTGTTGTTACTCCTTCTCCAAATTTAACGAACTCTGCATTCGAATATCTCCCTTTTTTGGTTTAAGTTCTGTGACCATGCATTTATAATATTCACACAGTAATTCAATACAAAAAAAAACTTCAGAAATGAATAGGACACTGTAAGGATATGTGCACAGAAAATTGTGTTTTTTTCAATACTTCTCTCTCAGTCCGAATCCCTATATTGTGCTTTGTTTCACTATTTAGTAGCACTGTTACAAACCACTCTAATTGCTGTTAGTTTGTTTATTTTGTTCAATTAGTTACAACAGTTACTTTCCATATAGAACTTTGTCTGATTTTCTAGTACATTTTCTTTTCATGCCTTTTTACAACAGTAACTTAACTGTTTCAAAACAATTACTCTAATCTAATTATTACTACTCCTAATTACAAATTATTACAGTAATCTTTAAGTAACTTGATAAAAGAAAAGGAAAAAAAAAACAAGTATGTTTTCCACTTAATGAATTAATCTCTCTGTCCTCTTCAGAAACCATATTCCCTCACTTTTGTCTTTTCCCTATCAGCTAGATGCTCTTGCATCATGATGAATGTAGAGATTTACATCACATTTTTATATTGATTATAGCACTTTCTATATTTGGTTGTTGGAAGCAAATGCTTGATAATTAAAAAATTTAGCCACATTTCGGTAATAAAAATAAATTCACTTATATTTATTCTTACCATGCCATTTTAATATTTACCTAAAAATTACACTGGTATTAGTGCAAATGTGGGTTAAAAAATATTCATTTACTACACAAACAAACTTTAATCATAGTAATACAGGGTCGAAGTTCGAGGATTCTCAAATGTGAGGGTTGTCACTTTCTGAGCCACTTCCCAAAAAAACTCTCCCAATTTAGATGTGGGTTAAAAAAATTTCATGGGTTTCTTTATGTATCATCAGAGAAAATTTGTTGTATAAAATAATTTATTTATTGATGATTTAATTACAATATTAATTAGATATCATTTTGGGATTCAACTGCATTAAGTAAGTCATTCACGTATGACCATTTCCATGAGAGGTAGTCGTA
>APFE030924429.1:0-45888 GCA_000404065.3 Pinus taeda
GAAGTATTTAACACATTTTTGGCCTTCAAAGCCTTTGTTGAAAAACAATCTGGACATCAAATTCTTAAGCTAAAACTGATAATGGTGGAGAATATGTTAAAAATACATTCATCAACTTTTTGCACCGAAAATGGCATTCAAATGCAACATACTGTTCCATACACTCCACAACAAAATGGTGTAGCTGAAAGGAAAAATCGCACCTTAAAGGAAATGGCTAATTGTACGTTGCAATCTAAAGGACTCAGTCTTAGTTTTTGGGCCGAAGCAATTAATTGTGCAAATTATATAATAAATCGCACTCCTACTAAGTTTATAAAGAATATCACTCCAGAAGAAGCTTGGAGTTCCATTAAACCAGATGTAAGTCACTTTCGTATTTTTGGAAGTGAAGCATGGGCCCATATTCCAGATGAAAAGCATAAAGCTTTAGAACCTAAGAGTGAGAAATGTACTTTTGTTGGATATTCTGAAGATGTAAAAGGTTATAGACTTATTCCATTTAAGTCCAAAATGTTATCATTAGAAGAGATGTAAAATTTGATGAAAATAAATCGGCCTGCGAGCCTAGTCCGGCGGATGTGCCACCTCTTCCTATCTCTTCTACTTTTGAAAACATTTCTTCCTCAGATGATGAAAGTGAGGATGACAATCCTCCCCCACCTTCTCAGGATCCTCAACTTCCAAGATGGGTCCGTGCTACTCGGGATGCAGCAGGTGATCTTGCCGGTGATCCTACAGATCAGCGACGTACACGTTTTCAGTTTGAAAGAGCCTCTTCTTTACTGGCTCAAGCTCCAGTAAATCATGATCCTGACACTTTTGCAGAAGCTTCAGGCCATCCACATTGGGAAGCAACTATGAATGAATAATATCATTCATTGTTTGCAAATGATACATGGGATCTTGTTCCTCTACCAAAGGGACGCAAACTTGTTAGATGTAAATGGGTTTATAGAACCAAGTATGGACCAGATGGGAAAGTTGATAAACATAAAGCTCGTCTTATTGCTAAGGGATTTTCACAGGTTGAAGGCATTGACTACACTGAAACCTTCTCCCCTGTTGCCAAAATGAACTCTATCCGTCTTTTTCTTTCCCTTGCTGCCTCTTTAAAATGGGAAGTCCATCAGATGGATGTTAAATCTGCCTTCTTGCATGGGGACTTGCATGAAGAAATCTATATGGAACAACCCATTGGCTTCATCCAAACAGACTCCAGCCTTGTATGTCGACTTAAGAAATCTCTTTATGGTCTCAAGCAAGCTCCTCGGGCTTGGTATGCCAAAATGGATAGCTTTCTTTTAGAATCTGGCTTTTCTAGGTGTTATTCTGACAATACTGTCTACACCAAGAAAGTGGGCAACTCTCTTATCATCCTTGTTCTTTATGTTGATGATCTTATTCTTACTGGTAGTGATCCCAACCTTATAAACCATGTGAAGTCCAGCCTTAAAAAGAAATTTGAAATGACAGACTTAGGACACTTACACTATTTTCTCGGTCTTCAAGTCTTGCAATCCAAGGAGGGTATTTCCCTTTCCCAGTCCAAGTATGCTTGTGATATTCTTCGTCATTTTCACATGGAAGATTGTAAGCCAGCTCCTTCTCCCTTTCAGTCTGGAGTCAAACTTTCAGTCTCTTGCACTTCTCCTGAAGTTGATGCTATCTTATACCATCAACTTGTAGGAAAACTCTTGTATTTAACCCATACTCGTCCTGACCTTTCCTTTGCTGTTGGCCTTGTTGCTCGTTTTATGCAAAACCCCCGTGAAAGTCATTGGAAAGCAGCTAAAAGAATACTTCGTTATGTTCGAGGTACAGTACAGTTTGGGATTCATTACAGTGCCAAAGCAGCTCCTCTATTAGTTGGTTTCACTGATTCTGATTGGGCTGGTGACCCTGATGATCGGAAGTCTACTGCCGGTTATGTCTTCACTCTTGGTTCAGGACCTATTACATGGGCTTGTAAGAAACAGGCTGCCATTTCTCTTTCGTCAGCAGAAGCAGAGTATCGTGGTGCCGTGGAAGCTAGTAAGGAAGCCTTGTGGCTTCGTCAGATCCTATCAGAATTGGGCTTTGAGCAGCAGCATCCGACTACACTTTGGTGTGATAATCAAAGTGCCATTCAGCTTTGCAAAGATCCAGTTCAGCATCAGCGAAGCAAACACATTGAACTACACATGCACTTCATCAGAAAACTCATTCATGACCATGTTCTTGAAGTGCAATATTGTTCAACAGATGATCAGGTTGCAGACATCTTCACAAAGGCTCTCACAGAGGCGAAGTTCACTAAACTTCGATATATGCTTGGAGTTCAGGAAGTTGTCACTAAGGGGGGATAGGCTCTAGTGCCTCCTTCCTTCTCCTATTGTGTCATATTTGTAAATCCTTCAATCCTATCCCAAGTTGTTCTTAAGGGGGGATGTTAGGATATTCCGACACATAGGAAATAGTTAAGTTCAACTTGGTCTAGTATAGAGTTAGGTATAGAGTTAGGTAAAGTGTGTTTCTTTACCGTTGTACATTTTGTAACTTACAATCCGACGGTCACGATATGTAGTGATCCGACGGTTCATTCTCTCCTCGGTATTACCGACACTTGATCCGTGGCTTGACACCCGATTGGTCCATGAATTCTATTTAAAGCGCATGGAGGGTCATTTGTAGGTTAACCGTGCATGAGAGAAGCTTATGTAAATTTTCATTCTTTTATTAATAAATTGCCTGTAGTAGCCACGTTGGCGCAGGCCGTGGACTGTTTCCCTCTCTGAGGGTTTTAACCACGTCAAAATACTGGTGTATTGATCTGTGATCTGTTTGTGAGCGGTGTCCTTTTGGTGTTCTGTCTGAGGAACTTACCCTGTAAATTCTTACATTAACAAATCGATATTGGAACAGTGGTTTAACAAATCGATATTGGAACAACATTTTTTAAAACAATCCTAGGTAAAAAAAATTGCAGTATGTCGGCCTTCCAAATTATCCCTATCTGTTGACAAACTAGCCAATCCAAGGTGATATTACACAATTGCAAATGCACCTTTTTCCTATAGCTTTTTCTTCTTCACTTCGGAGAGAACTCGCCCATACATTACTGTTCTCTTTTTTTTGACAGTGAAAACACCTCTTCTTAAAAATAACATTACCAGCACATACCTGTGACATTGCAGCAATTGACAATAACAATGAACATTTACTGATTACTCCAAATCCCATGCAATCTGTTCGCATTCGACCACTTAACACAGGTGAGCATCTCGATTGACCAATATTCAATGCATTTATTTACAATTGGCGGTCACACCATTATAAATCAGATATGTATATATCTTGTTTTATCGGATTCCACACAGTTTTGACTGGAATCGCCACGAGAATTCGGGCATTAAACGCTCAGATGCACTAACTGTTGTAGGTTCCAATTCGTTGAGTCTTTGATTGATACAACTACCACTCCCTATTAAATTTCGATGCAAAATTTTTGGAATCTACGATCACAGTCTTTCAGTGTTCGATTACAATCAATAACATGAAACAATACAAACAGGAAAAGTCTTATTAACTCTCCTTAATTCCAGAATGCCGAAACAGAAAACGTGTTTCAAACTAAAACAAAATTACTTCCAAGACAGAGAATTTAATACATGAATTTTCTTCCAAATTCACATACATTGTTGTGCACCATAAAAACTTATTAATGTACAGAAATTCTGCATTCAGCTTTCATAAAACGATCTCTATTACAACACGCATATGATTTTCACAATCTTCTGAGCTTGCGCTCTTGAAGATTACACTAAAGAAAAAAACCCTCACGAAGAAAATCTCTTCGTTTTTTATTGCCACTGTCTTATCCTTGCTCCCTAACTACTCGATACATAATATTCTAATTATAAAAATTCTAACAATAAACTCCTATCTATTTGTGCTCACTTACACCTGTTATAACAATCTTATCAATAAGATAGACACACCTATTACAGTAATAACTAATTATTTGTGAAGTCAACTTCTTTAGCAAACCGAATTTTAATACACAACAATCAATTCCCCGTCAGCCACAACATGTGGACAATTTTCCACATTGCTGACCAGTTCCAATGCTCCTGCATCATTTGGTGTAGTTCCGATGCTCCTGCATCATTTGGTGTCTAGCTTGGCTCTCACCTTAAAATTGGATAATAATAATAATAATAAATTAACTAATTAAAAATAATTATACTTATAATTAATAAAATAACTGATCCAATCCAATTATATAAAATTAAAATAATGAAACAAGAAGTAATAAAATAATAATTAATTATAATCAATAACCATCTTAGATCCATCAACTCTAGATCTACCAATTTGGTCCCTTGCCCCACAAACAAGGGGGTCTCATACACCAATTTGGTAAACAACGGGGCCTCATACACCAATTTGGTGTCTGGCTTGACTGTGTCCTTAAAGTATGATAATAATAATAATAATTTAATTAATTAATTAATTAAAAATAATTATAATTATAATTATTAATAAAAACAATTGACCCAAGCCAATTGTATAATATTAAAATAACGAAACAATAAATAATAAAAATTGTAATTAATAACCATCTTAGATTCATGAAAATTATAAACAAGGGGGTCTCGTTACACCAATTTGGTTTCTGACTTGGCTATGACCTTAAAATTGGATAATAATAATAATAATAATAATAATAATATAATAAATAATTAATTAAAAATAAAATAATTATTATTATTAATAAAAAAAATTACCCAATCCAATTATATAAAATTAAAATAATGAAACAAGAAATAATAAAATAACAATTAATAAGCATTTTAGATCCATCAAGTCCCATCAAAATGGATCAAGCATCTTGTGGTAAAAACCTATTTTAGAGTAAAAGGAGACTTCCCACAAACAAAGGGGTCTCATACACCAATTTGGTATCACCTAGGGCTCATACACTAATTTGGTGTCTTCCTTGGTCGTGACCTTAAAGTTTGATAATAATAATAATAATAATAATAATAAATAAATAAATAAATTTAAAAAATAATAATTATAGGATCAATATCTTGGGGTGAAAACCTATTTTAGAGTAAAAATATATTTGATCCCTCCAAGCTTGGTAGATCTGGAGTTAAGATGAAACTATGCTAGTATATGAGATAAATACATTCATATCATTTTGAGTTTTTTGAGTCAAATTTGACTCTTATCCCATTGAACTATGTTGAAGTGAATTTCATTTTTTGTGTTTGGAAGTTTTGCCAATAATTTTGGTTAACTTTAAAATAATTTATATAATTATATTTTTACAAAATTATTAAAAAACTAATATCCATTAGAATTCAAAATCAAAATTAAATTTTCTATTAAACCTTTTTTATTTCTATTAAATTAACATAAAAATAAAAATAAAATAAAATAGATTATAATTATAATTATAAACAAAGCATTTTGAATATGTTAAATTATATAAAAATGGAAACAAACATAAAATAAAATAAAAACATTAATAATTATAATTAATAATTAAACCATTCTATTTTGTTAGATATCATTTTTTGGGATTCAACTGCGTTAAGTAAGTCATTCAAACGTATGACCATTTCCATGAGAGGTAGTCGTAACTGACTTTCTCATGATTTTTGAATAGTTCACTTAGCACTCATTGCATCGGGTGATGCTCACAGGGGTGAAGAAGTGGGATTGAAACTAGTGAAATGTGGAAAACGAATCACATAGCATCAATCATCACTTCCGTGGCTTGCACCCGGTAACCGGGACTTCCCAGGAGGTCACCCATCCTAGAACTCCTCTGGCTCAAGCGCGCTTAACTGTGAAGTTTTTCCCACAATCAAGCCCACTTAGCTTGTTACCCCATTTGCAAAACCTTAGCAAGTATTGTGCCTCATGAACCATTCAAGTAGAGATCCCTTGACTCTTTTTGAATTTAGGTATGGGGGATTACATAGTGCATTATATTAGATATCATTTTGGGATTCAATTGCGTTAAGTAAGTCATTCACGTATGACCATTTCCATGAGAGGTAGTCGTAACTGACTAATTTCTCATGATTTTTGAATAGTTCACTTAGCGCTCATTGCATCGGATGATGCTCACAGGGGTGAAGAAGTGGGATTGAAACTAGTGAAATGTGGAAAACGAATCACATAGCATCAATCATCACTTCCGGGGCTTGCACCCGGTAACCAGGACATCCCAGGAGGTCACCCATCCCAGAACACCTCTGGCTGAAGCGCGCTTAACTGTGGAGTTTTTCCCACAATCAAGCCCACTTAGCTTGCTACCCCATTTGCAAAACCTTAGCAAGTATTGTGCCTCATGAACCATTCAAGTAGAGATCCCTTGACTCTTTTTGAATTTAAGTATGGGGGTTTTACGCAGTGCATTATATTAGATATCAATTTGGGATTCAACTGAATCCCAAAATGATATCTAATATAATTCACTGCGTAAAACCCCCATACTTAAATATTTACAATTTTGCCTCACCATATTCAATTAAATCCTATTCTAGCTTATCTCATTAAAATCACTTAAAACTCTTAATAAGTACATTAATTCAGTACTTAGGAAACTGACTTCCTTGAAACACAAGACCCCCTATGTCTAATAGAATACAATAAGGATGTTGGGATGAATGCTCCTGCATCACTTTCCTATAATTGCGTTGAACATATGCATAAACAAATTATGAAAACACTAGAAAGACATACCAGAAACACAAAATTCTATCATAACTGGAGCTGGAAGGCTTTCATTAGAATTCTACAAGAGAAGCTATTACATAGTTTATGAGCCTTGGCACTAAAAGCTAACACCTCAACACCTTTCATCTCAATTGATGAAGTATTTATACAAGTATTAAAAAATATCTTGATTTAAAATATCAAGATTTGTTACAAATATCTCTGGAATAATTTTTTAAACAACATACTAAAGATAAAACAATTCGTGGATACTCTCCTAGAAATTTGGAACAGTTTGAAAGTATGCATAAAAGAAATAAATCTGTTGATCTTTTGCTACTATGTGTTTTAAACTGATCTTCATTCCCTTGAGGTATGGAAAAAGGCCAAAACTGTTTTCCCATAATCTGCTAATTGTCCCTTTAAACCTGATTGGTCTACAATCTACCCCTTTGAATTCTATTTTCTGTCATTCATCATCCTTTATTTTGTCACGAAATTTTGAGGAATATAAATTTTTCAAATATATTTGATTAAACCCTTAAATTAATTTCAGAATTTAGAATTTCAATATATTTATTTAAATGATTTGATAAACCATCTAGTTTTCCAAATCCATTGATTGTTTTCCCTCTCCATGGATTCACAAAACCATTTGTAGTTTTTAAAATCCATGCCTTGTTTCTCCTTTTCACCTTTATCTGTAAATTCATTTCATGCCTATAAATTCCTTTTACCCTTGTATAATACCTCGATGGTTTTGCAAAACCATGTGTTGATTTGTATAATACCTTGATGGTTTTGCAAAACCATGTGTTGATTTGTGTGGTTGGTAGAGTATTTTCGCTTCAGTCTTTTACTTTCACCTACAACATGATTATACACCTGTAAATTGATTTCACCATTGTAAATTGATTTCACCATGTTTCTTTTACCTTAATCTCCTATCATGGAATGCATTTACATGAATGCCAGTGATAAATTCATTGCATCCGTAAATTTCATTTTATGTGTCATTGTAAAATCATTTTATACTTATTTCATTTCACCAACTTGGTCTTCCATCTATGAATTTCCTGTAAAATGTAGTTTCACCTTATCTTTTGCATTCCGTCTCCCATCCACATAACATTTATTTCATAATCGTATCAAATTCCATTCCTGCCACATTTATAAAAGTCAAAACAATAAAATTCATGGTTTTCGGAGGGGGTAATGGTAAGTGGTTTAGGAGGGGGTGCAAAATTATAAGCTAGTGACACGTAGGTTTGGGGGTCTGTCATTAAAACTACTTTTTGGAGCCCCCCCATATCTCTAGGCATGGGAAAAAGGGGGGTTTTAAATGGTTGAGTGTGGAGTGGGCCATAAGATTTTACCTTCTGACTTGGTTTGCAATTAGGATATAATTTTCCCATCCACATAACATTTATTTCATAATCGTATCAAATTCCATTCCTGTCACATTTATAAAAGTCAGAACAATAAAGTTCATGGTTTTCTTGAGGGGGTAATGGTAAGTAGTTTAGGAGGGGGGGGTGAAAAATTATAAGGTGGTGACACATAGGTTTGGGGGTCTCTCATTAAAACTACTTTTTGGAGCCCCCACATATCTCAAGGCATGGGAAAAATGGGGGTTTTAAATGCTTGAGTGTGGAGTGGGCCATAAGATTTTACCTTACTTGGTTTGCAATTAGGGTCTAGTTTTTATAATATAATTTTAATTTTAAATAAAATATTTCCATAAAATATATAATTATGTTTTTATCAAAATAAATTGTTTAAAATAAAAATTATCATATTTAAAAATAAACCATTCAAAAGAAAAATAAATATATATCTCAGCGTTTGGCTCAGAAGGAAAGTGGCAATTTCTCACTAATTTTTTTTAAATTTCCATTGTGCCAAAATATGTTACAACATCGGCTCCAATGGGGACTATTCCCCTTGCGGGATGTAGAGAACTAGTTGACCAACTGCCTTATGTGTTGGACATGGAGTCATACCATAAAATCATCGATCACTGATATGCCATCATGTCATGTATAACCAATTGATGCAGGAGCATTCACCCAAAATAAAATCTTTGTAATTAAGTAGACATAGGGGTTCATGTAGTTTAGGGAAATTAGTTCCCTAAGTCTAAAATTAATGTAATATTTAGGCTTTTAAGTGATTTAATTAGATAATGTGAGGATGTTGTAAATGCTCTCAAATAAATGAGAACATGAGTGGGCAATAATGACAAAAGAGTCTAAAGTCAATTAGAACTGATTCGAGGAACTAGAGGGAGCGATTTTAGGAATTTAATGAATTAGAAGTGGACATAGAGGATAGAGTACATCTAGGAGTTGGTTCAATAGATCTAGGAGTCAAACCAGGATGAGTTCAACAGAACTCACTGGCATATATGTAAGCCCACGGGCAGTATCAAAGGGAGAGGCCATTGATCTTGAAGAACAAGCCCGTGAGAGACAGAGAGTCTCAACATGTATCAATTGTTCATATTTATATATATAGAAGTCTATTCTGTACTGTGTGAATGCGTGAAATTATATTGAATGATTGAATTACATATAAATGGTGAATTCGTAGGTTCTATAACTGTGGTTGTAGGTAGAGTTCTAGTGAAGAACTCGCAGAGAGAGGAGAATGATTTAGAAGAATCATAATGGATCATCAAGTCCAATTGAAGCATCAGAGCGGAGCTCTAGAGAGACAACGAAGTTGAGAGTTCGAGGCGTTGAGCTCAAAAGAGTTGAGTAGTGGAAAGAGCAAGGAACTATAAACTTTTGAAGAATTAACCCACAGAAGAAACGATGAAAAAATAGCATAAAAACCCAAGTAAAAGGAAGAGCTAGAAGTGAATTATTGACGCTCAGTAGATGTTGGATCATTTAGATCAATGGCCAGGATTAAGTCACATCAGCGGAATCCCTTTTGAAGACATTGGAGCAGCCTTTGAAATGGAGCGATCACAATCATGCGATTAAGTGTGGACCATCTGATCAAGATTCAGATCGACAGTCCAGATCTGATCACTTGTCACATATCGAAGAAGCCAAAGGTCTAAGCGACAGTGGAATAGTTAAGGGCCGATACACCAATAGTGATTAAGCACTAATCGACTATCAGAGATATCAGGTGATTGAAGGTCGGGCCTTAATATAGTGTAGCACTGTGGAGCGAATAAAGGAAGCGGACCTGACGATAAATATAGTTGCGGCTTATAAATTTGAAGTCTTCCTTATAGGGTTCGGGGCGAAAGTTAATACATCTCCTTTGTATTATGTTAAAGAGTTGCGGAAAGTATTTTAAGGCTTAAGTGGTCTTTTAATGATCCTGATAGTTGCATATTGGAATCAGAGGGGTGATGAGGTATGAAAGTATGGCCTGCGAAAGAGCCGATAGCGATTGCGATAGAGGTACAATCTCAGAATCTGTGTAGAAGTCATATGAAAAGTGGAAAAAGGTATGATTTCCATACATTTTCTTTTCTAAATGGTTTATAAGGAAAATGGCGCCGATAGAGAATTTTATGCGATAAACATATGTTAGCTAAGATTTAGAGAGGGAAAGGTCGCATATGTGTTATATAAAGGTTTTGAAGGGTTTTTGGAGTTCCAATATAGAAGGATTTAGATAAATGAAGGCTTGAGGCTTAATTTAAGTCTTGATAGGAGGGTAAAGCGGGGTGATTAATTTCCTTTCTAAAGGGAAACATCAGTTAATGTGTAGACTATGAAAAGTCTATAAATCATTCCAGATGTGATAATAAGAGGGCCTAAACCATTGATATTATGGATATGTGACTCCTTTGAGAGTCAATTACTTGGGACAGAGGTATTTATGCATATTTATGCATACTGTGAGTGTAAGCGGGGGTAACCCTGCATCATTTGTGGTATCAGAGTAGAATTATAATCAGAGCAGGTTGTAATTGAAGTAATTGGGGTCAAAACATAACAAAGAATTATATGAGAATGGATTGAGAACAGAATATGTGTTAAGGTGTTTATGCAAGCAAGAGGAAGGATCAGATTCTAATCTAACAGAACAAGTCACACAGAGGTGATGTGTAGCAGAACTTGCAGATGCAAAAGATAGAGAAAATCCATTCGAAGCACGCGTGGAATGATGAAACAAGATCATGCTGGGATCTTGAAGGAGCGGTAATATGTTATGTTCTATTTTAAATTGAGAATGTGTGTTTTATTACTAATGCATGGATGAAAACTAGAGAAGCTGTGAGAGGAGAACCAAATGTGTTCTTGAAGGCATAGTAAGGAGAATACTCTGAAGGAGAATTGGCAGTGAACCTAAAGAATCCAACAAGAGATTGGACAAAGAGAGGAAAAGTAAAGTGTTCTCAAGAGAAAGTGAGAGATTGCAGAAGCCTAGAAGGAGCAAAGGTGTTTCTCAAGAGGATGTTCCAGATAGAGGACCGTGCTTACAAAAGGAATAGTGAGGAGAACTTAGTGAGGTAAAATTGCAGCGAGGAGGACTAGCTATTGCAGAGGCTTGTTGCAGATGAGTGAGAAGCTCATGAAGAAAGAGGAGAAGAGGATGACTACTTATAGTCATAGCGGAGGTTCAAAGAGAAGCCACAACAGAAGAAAGATGGAGAAAGAGGATGCCAAAATAAATGGAAAGAAGATGAGTCAAGAGGAAATTGATGAAGAGGTTACAGAGTTAAAAGAACAACTCGAAGCATTAAGGAGAATACTTGAGGAAAGCTAGAGACTAGGGTGGGTCTTGAAGAAGAAGCCAATGGAATGGCATGAGATGTAGAAAAGGCTACAACAAAAGGAAGTAAAGTGGTTGAGGGGAAAACTCAAGGAAGTTGAGTTAGAAATGGAAGAGTACACTTGTGAACCAAAATAGGGAGAAATTCTGGGAGAAAGTGAAGATGAAGACTTGAAGGCTAAAACTTCAAGTGAGACCAAAAGGTTTGATGATTTCAAATCTGACAATTTGTGTATGTTTGTAAGTGAAACATGCAAAGAAGGACAATTTGCTGATATTGTCATAAAGGAGGAAGAAGACAAGCAGAGTCTAAATTATGTTTTGGAAGAAGATGAGATAGATAGGTCTCATATGTAGTTGGGGAAAGATATTAAGCAACCAAGTGAAGGGCTTGAAGATATTGAAGAGGAGACCATCGAAGAATTTCTAAATCATATGAAGGATTTAGAATAGCAAAGAGATATGATGGCTGAACCATCAAGTGAGACTATAGGGTCTTATGTTTTTAAAACTAATAGTTTGTGTATGATGGTAGGTATTGCAAGAGAAAAGCAGCCTTTTGAAGATATCTTCAAGATAGATGAATATCTAGAAGTAAAAGGTGACAAGGAAAACTTTTTAGAAGAGGAGGAATTTGAATGAATACAGAATTAAAAGTCTATGGATGAGTCTATAGAAGCTGTCATGGAGATGAGGAATCATGATTTTATTTGGATGAAGAATGAAAAAATACTGTCTCAAAAAGGTAATCAAATGAGTTTGATTAATTTTATTGATGAAAACAAAATGTAGGAGAATGTTAATGCAGATGGTGAGAGAAGTATAACTATGGGAAAGAGTTACAGAGGGATAGCAAGGCAAAATGTGCTGAATAAAAAGAGACTATGTTAGTTGAAAACATAATAAAGGATCATCAATTCACAATGATGATAGGCACAGTGGAAATAGCCATGGAAGCTATTGAGATAGTCAGTGAATAAGAAGAACATCTACTGAAATATGTTAAGGAAGAAGAAACCTATGCAAAGGATTTAACCTTATGGGGAAGAACACTAATAAACGAGTGTTTTGTAGAGGATAAACAATTTGTTGAAGCTGTCAGAGGTATGAAGAAGTATTTTTTAGAAGATAAAAACTCTGAAGTAAAGGAGGATGGATAATGTCTCCTAAATGAGAGAAGCAGTGATTTATTGCAGTATAAAGAACTTAATAATGCATGGATGTGTGAAGATGTGACAACACAGGAAGAAGTTCTTGTGGAAGAAGGAGATGAAGTTTAGTTTGAAGAGCTGATATGTGAAGCAACAGTTGGGACTATTGAACCTTATGATTTCCAAACTAATAATTTATGTATAAATGAAGGAAACATAAGTGATGATGAAATACTTATGAAGTGTCACACATAAATTGCATTGCTGGAATATTTGCGGAGAAATTCATAGTATGATAGTGTGATTGTCGGAGAAGGAGTTCACTATGGTGAACAAGAGTAGGAAGACATCATTAGAACATATGATGTGGAGGAGAGGAAATTTGAGAGTCTCATGAGTTCTTTTGAGAATTCAAATCAGCATACTGATGTGCTGACAAAGGAGAAAGAAACAGAACAGCAAGCTGAATTGTTGCCAAAGGAAGATAAGGCACAGAAGTCTTATGTTTTTATGTTAAAAAGTGTTTTGTGAGTGCAGGTTTTGTTGCAATTGCTGGAGGAGGTTTGACACAAGTGAACAACCAAATAAAGATGAAAGAAGAAGAATATGTGGAATAATTCAATCCATGGAACAAAGATGTTAAATTGTTGGAGAGAGTGCTAGACAATCATGATTCAATCATGAAAGAGGGTAAGGATGATAGGGAGGCAGACATCATAGGAGACACAACAAAATTCAGCATAAGAGTCAACATAGAAGTCAGCATAGCAAGAATAATAGAAAAAGAAGAAGAACAATAGATTGAAGAACTAGTGGACAACAGCAACAACCTGAAGCAAAGAGAAAGAGGAAGAAGTAAGAAACAGAATATGGACCAGTCCAAAGATGTACTGGAAACAGAGATTGAAGAAATGTGGCAACTGATGATGAAGCAGTTCAACTGGAGGAAAATGATAGCAGTAGGAAGAATGATCAATCAGAGCATGAACCTGATTGATAACGAGAAGAAGATGGAACACAAGGCAGCAGAAGTGTGATAGCAACAAAGGAACAAGATAGTTGGATAGTTACAAAACAAAGTATGGGATCCAGGAAGACAAAGACCAGAAGACACATGATCAAGAGATCATGAATATTTTCTAGTTTGGGATTCTGATGCAGGAGCATTCACCCAAAAGAAAATCTTTGTAATTAAGTAGACATAGGGGGTCATGTAGTTTAGGGAAATTAGTTTCCTATGTCTCAAATTAATGTAATATTTAGGCTTTTAAGTGATTTAATTAGATAATGTGAGGATGTTATAAATGCTCTCAAATAAATGAGAACATGAGTGGGAAATAATGACAAAAGAGTCTAAAGTCAATTAGAACTCTTAAACAGTTACATGATTCAAGGAACTAAAGGGAGAGCTTTTAGGAATTTAATGAATTAGAAGTGGACATAGAGGATAGAGTACATCTAAGAGTCGATTCAATAGATCTAGGAGTCAAACTAGGATGAATTCAACATAACTCACTGGCATATATGTAAGCCCATGGGTAGCGTCAAAGGGAGAGGCCACTGATATTGAACAACAGGCCCATGAGAGACAGAGAGTCTCGACATGTATCAATTGTTCATATTTATATATACAGAAGTGTATTCTAGACTATGTGAATGCGTGAAATTATATTGAATGATTGAATTACATATAAATGGTGAATTCGTAGGTTCTATAACTGTGGTTGAAGGTAGAGTTCTGGTGAAGAATAGAGAGAGAGAGGAGAATGATTCATAAGAATCGTAATGGATCATCGGGTCCAATTGAAGCATCAGAGTAGAGCTCTAGAGAGACAGCGAAGTTGAGAGTTTGAGGAGTTCAGCTCAGAAGATTTGAGCAGTGGAAATAATGAGGAATCAGAACCTTTTGAAGAATCGACCCATATAGGAAACACTGAAAAAATAGCATAAAAACCCAAGTAAAAGGAATAGTGAGAAGTGAAGTATTGATGCTCAGCAGCCATGGGATCATTTAGATCAACGTCCAGGATTAAGTCGCATCGGCGGAATCCTTTTTGAATACATCAAAAAGACCTTTGAAATGGAGCGATCATGATCATGCGATTAAGTGTGGACTGTCAGATCAAGATTCAGATCGACGGTCCAAATATGATCACTTATCGCATATTGGAGAAGTGAAAGGTCTAAGCGATAGTGGAATAGTTAAGGGCTGATACGCCGATACCAATTAAGTGCTAATCGTCGATTGGAGATATCAACTGATCAAAGATTAGGCCTTAATATAGTGCAGCACTATGGAGCAACTAAAGGAAGCGGACACGATGATAAATATAGTCGCGGCTTATAAATTTGAATTCCGTTATATAGGGTTTGGGGCGAAAGTTAACATATCTCCTTTGTATTATGTTAAAGAGTTGCAACAAGTCTTTTAAAGCTTAAGCGAGGTTTTAACGATCCCGATAGTCGCATATCGGAATCAGAGGGGTGATGAGGTATGTAAGTATGGCCTGCGAAAGAGCCAATAGCGATTGTGATATAGGTAGAGCCTTGGAATATATGCAGAAGTCATACAGAAAGCAAAAAAAGGTATGATTTGCATACGTTTTTCCTTTGTAAATTGTTTATAAGGAAAATGGCGCCGATAGAGAATTTTATGCGATAAACATATGTTAGCCGAGATTTAGAGAGGAAAAAGTCGAATATGTGTTAATAAAGGTTCTGAAGGGTTTTTGGAGTTCCGATATAGAAGGATTTAGATAAATGAAGGCTCGAGGCTTAATTTAAGTCCCGATAGGAGGGTAAAGTGGGGTGATTAATTTCATTTCTAAAGGGAAAGATGGGTTAGTGTGTAGACTCCAGAAAGTCTATAAATCATTCTAGATGTGATAATAAGAGGGCCTAAACCATTGATATTATGGAGATGTGACTCCTTTGAGAGTCAATTACCTGGGACAAAGGTATTTATGCATATTTATGCATACTGTGGGTGTAAGCGGGGGTAACCCTACATCACCAATCCCCATAATCTAGCTATTGCATATTAAACTTGCAATTGTGAATGGCAACTCATATTGCCTGCACTAATCCAGAGACTTGTTCATAGTGAAATCTAAAAATTGAAAACTGTTGAAGTGAAACAGTTGACACTGTAAGTGGAAATAAGCACAAGAGTGCCTAATTCATGCGCTATGGAGTCAATTAGTTAATCCCTTAGAAGTCATTGCACTCGTGACTCAACCAAACCAAACTTTAATACTGCAATCTTGAAATATAACTGAAACAATTGTTGATCTACTGCACCCTGAATCTGAAAGTAGCTAATCAATCCCATGTCTCTATCTAACTAAAATAGAAAATTTTACACAATTAGGTGTAATCTGCTTTCCAATGTAACCAAGTGCGGAGTGGATTTATTGACAAACCACATTCCCAGCAGCTGAAACTCTGAAGAATATATACAATATGAACATAAAATCCAATGGAAAACTTATACTCACAGGTGTACTTTAGAAGCTGCATCCTCTGTAGAAATTTTAGATTTCTGACCATGGCTGAGAGGTAAAGACATATATTGTTGATTGCAAGTATTAACGAACCTTGCATAGCAATAAAGGCAACTGAAATTTTGAAACAGTGGGATCGGTTACCCAGTGGAATCACCATATTACAAAGTGGAGTTGCCAGGTGAAAGAAATGCAACCAATAATAAATGCCTACCTCTTGTTCAAAAACAAGGAATAGATCTAATCCTTATCATTCCCTAGAGAAAGATATCTTCGTTACTTCGATCCCTGGCAATGGTGCCAGATGTTATACCTATTTCTTGTAGGCATTCCTTGGATGTAAAATTATGCCAAGAAACCAACTCAACCAACCTTTAGGTTCAAGCTGGCCCTTGAACCAGAGGGGGCTCCCTCAGTTGTTACGAGGCTTTGTTTAACACTATTCACTTGTCATTGAACAATATCCTTTGAAGCACAATGGCCAAATTTATGGTTTAATTGGGGATGGTTGACGATCAATGACAATCCCTAATCATGATTAAAGGCCTTTCTCATGGGGTCCCTTCTGAAAATGTCAGCTTCCAGCTTGACATAATGACTTAGCTTTTTCAAGAATTATGGTAGAAGAATGGAAGGGGATTCCTAATAGTTGAGTAGTCAGACTAACTACTTAACAACTAGGAAAATTTAGATGCATGTAGAAGATTTCTACAACCCAACAAAAACATATTCAAAGGTAACAGAAGGCCAAAGTGAAATTGATTCCAAGAGGACCTATTTCACACAAATATTCTAATAAGCCAATCTCTTTTAATGGCTATCAGAAAACATAAAGAAAAAAACAGTCAAAGAGGAGTTATCTTGGACAAACAGTCCAATAAGCTGATATCTTTCTAAATTTATGGTTTTGCAAGGAATTTCAGAGAGATTAAGACTTAATATACCTTACCCAGACCTTCCTAGAATTGCTTTGAACATATGTAGAAACAAGTTATGAAAACACTAGAAAGACATACGAGAAACACAAAATTCTATCATAACTGGAGCTGGAAGACTTTCATTAGAATTTCTACAACATAATCTATTACATAGTTTAGGAGCCTTGGCATCAAAAGCCAACACCTTTCATCTCAATTGATGAAGTATTTATACAAGTATTACAGAATATCTTGATTTAAAATATCAAGATTTGTTACAAATGCCTCTAGAATAATATCCTAAACAATATACTAAAGATAAAACAATTCCTAGATACTCTGCCAGAAATGTGGAACAATTTGAAAGTATGGTGCCTTGATATTTGGAAATTAGTTGAATAACTACTGAAAATATGCAGAAAAGAAATCAATATGTTGATCTTCTGCTGCTAGGTGTTTTAGATTGATCTTCATTCCCTTAGGTCTGGAAAAAGGCTCATACTTTTTTCCCATAATCTGCTAATTGTCCCTTTAAAGGTGATTGGTCTACCATTTGCTCCTTTGAATTCTATTTTTTCCATTTTCTGATTTTTATCATGCTTTATTTTGTCACAAATATTTGAGGAATATGAAATTTTCAAATATTTGACTAAACTCTTAAATGAATTCCACGATTTAGAATTTCAATATATTTATTTAAATGATTTGATAAACCATCTAGTTTTCCAAATCCGTGTATTGTTTTCCATTTTCATGGATTCACAAAACCATGTGTAGTTTTTAAAATCCATGGCTTGTTTCTCCTTTTCACCTTTGTCTATAAATTCCTTTTACCCTTGTAGAATACCTATATGGTTTTTCAAAACCATGTGTTGATTTGTGTGGTTGGTAGAGTATTTTGACTTCACTCTTTTACTTTCACCTACAACATGATTTTAAACCTGTAAATTTGATTTCACCATGCCTGTAAATGATTTCACCATGTTTCATTTACCTTAATCTCCTATCATGAAATTCATTTACATGAATGTCATCTTTGCTCACCTGTACATTAATTTCATATGAAATTTTCCCTTTTATTTTCTAAGTTAAATTTGCATCCGTAAATTTCATTTTATGTGTTGCTATAAAATCATTTTACACTTATTTCATTTCACCAACTTGGTCTTCCATGAATTTCCTATAAAATGTAGTTTCAACTTATCTTTTGCATTCGGCCTCCCATCTGCATAACATTTATTTCATAATCATATCAAATTCCATTCCCACCACATTTATAAAAAATATATTTTTTAACCCTTGGATTAATGTGCCCATATCTCAAGGCATGGGAAAAGGGGGGGTTTTAAATGGTTGAGTGTGGGGTGGGCCATCAAATTTACCTCGTGACTTGGTTTGCAATAGATCGAATTTTTATAGTATAATTTTCAATTTTAAAAAATATTCCATAAAAATATAATATATTTTTTTATAAAATAAATTATTTAAAAAAAAAATTATCATATATAAAAAAACCATCGAAAACAATAATAAATATATATCTGAACATTTGGCACAAAAGGAAAGTGGCAATTTCTCAATGGATCTTTTCTAAATTTTTAGTGTGCCAAAATGTGTTACAACATGATATAAATATTCTTAGGTAATAATTCCATGTTGGGCATGGAATCCCCCAAGGCAGGTTTTGGGGCTTAAAGCCCAAGTTTTGACTGAATCCTTTTGTAAAAGCTCCACAAATTGTGGGTGTTGGGCACAAAATCGTAATAGAGTCATAGGGTTGTCTGCCCTAGTTTTTGTAATGTAATGTTGGCTCGATAGACCTACCCATGGTCCACAGACCATGGGATTGTATAAATAGAGTGAGCCTCTAAGTGTATAAGATAACTAATAGCTAAGATGGAATAGGGAGGAGAAAGAGAAGTTTAAGTGATTATGAAGCAGTGTAAAGTGCGTCTTTGGGTTGTAGAGTAGGGAAAGGCTCTGCAGTTGAGTGCGCAAAGGCCTAGTATTCTGCAGTTGAGTGCACAAACCTCTACAGCTGAGTGCACAGGGCAGGTCAAGTCTTTAATTGTTGAAAGAATCAATAAAGAGAAATTTTACCATATTTTTGTGCATCTTTTCCTGTTTTAATATATGATTGGGTATAATTTGTAGGTATACTGTTTATAAGCTACACGAGCTTATTGGAATGTTTTATGAATTATAACATAAGACATCCAAGTATGCAAAGGTAGCTAACTGGTGTAGGAAGATAAGCAAGATCTCAGGTAATAGCGTAGAGCATGGCTCTAGCAGTGCAGAAGCTCCACAATACCTGGTTAGGGTTGTGCGAAGGCAGTATATCAGGGCATGGGGAATAGGGAAGTGTGCGAAGTGACCTGCGCACAGGGACAAACTGTGAGACCAGTCGAACCTCTCATACATCTCAAGGGTGCAAAAACCTGGTTCTAGCTATTGACCTACGTTGTCATTGATGTCAATATGGCAATATTCTAGATACTAAATGATGATATGAAGCCAAGGGGAAGCAAAGCAGATCCATGAAGAGACAGGAGCAAGGCCATCAAGATAGCCAAGACATAAGCAAGAGTCTATTAATGGAGGAGTCAACAAGAGAGGCATACTGCAGAATATCAGAGCAAGAGAAAAATATCGGAAAAGGCAGAAGCCATCAAGGTAGGAAGGTATTAGAGGAGGACTTTGAAAGAAATTGCCAAGCCAAAGGAGCCACATTGGAGAAAGAGGAGCCATAATCAGAGCTACAGGAGGAGCCATATATATATGTCATATATATATGCTATAGAAGAATATATCAAATGGGCAAATGGTATACAGAGGAACAAACAGAGCAAACAGAGGAGCAAACGAAGAAAACAAAGCTATCAGAGGAAGTAGAGAGCAAAACAGAGATATATAGTATATATACATGCATTTACATTATCAAAGGCGTAGACTCATGTATATATGTGAATTTACACTATCGGAGGCGCAATATATATATATATATATATATATATATATATATATATTATTATATATATATATATAATATAATATATAAAAATATATATATATATATATATATATATATGATCCAGGTGGATATTGGTGGCCACCTGCCAAGTCCACCTGGACCCCCACCATTGTCTTTCTCTTCATTTTCAGTTTCCTTAATTGTAGCACAACTTACTATTTTTAGCAGTTTTTCGGGTCCTGAACTTCTGGAGCTGTTTTGAGGCCCTAAACGACGTTTTTTGGGGAATTCGGAGGCAACACCGGTCCATGGACCGTGTTGCCCATTCCAACAATGATAGTGCTCGAATAGATCTTTCTAATGAGTTATTGTACGCGTCAAACGGAGATCATATGCTAAAGTTACGACCCCGGGAAGTTGATGTACCAACTTACCCCCAAACGGGGCCCACAGTTTGGCGTTTCATCTCCTAGGGTTAGGTTTTGGAATGTTAAGGGTTTTTCATTGTTTCTCAACATAAAATAGGCCTTCGAGCCTCATTGTAACACAATTCAGAGGCATGTAGCCATCACATCTCTTCTCAGAGATAAGCTACCATCGCCCTAGCTAGTTTATTTCCATTTCCGATTGTAAGCATATTTTAGTATTTTCCATTAATGAAATGAAGTATTATTTCCGCTGCATATTTGTGTATATGGTTATCTCTGTAATTTGTTGCGTTCCTGTTTAAATCCGGATCAATAAGAGAACTGAATCCTAGCGTAAGCCTGGAGGGAAGTTCAAAGGAAAATTATGATGAGGAAACGCAAGAGAAATCAACTCACGAGTCAGAACAACAATCTCAGAATGGATAAGGGATTCCTAATAAATATTTTGAGAAAGATATAGGATGAACTATTGAGGAAATGGCCAAACAGGCCTTGGCCAAGAAACAAACAGAGGTCGGTTCCACTTCAGCTCAAATAGGGAAGGTTCCAGTCATTGACGTAGACAATGAATGGGAGCAATTCAATAAGAAGCTCCAAACATGCACAAATCTTGAGGAAACATATGAATTTCATACCCCTAAACTAACTCAACACAAAGCAAATCTAGAGACAACAGAGCAAGGGGCTACAAGCACTCAAGATATTTAGGTTTTCCATCTTTTCCCACTTCTGAAATTGTCTTGAGAATTGAAGAGATACCTCCATTAGATATATTCTACAATCCTACTCATAAGGCTATAGTTAAAAGACAACGAAATAAGAGGAAATTAGACACCACGACTATTACAAATCTAGAGAACAAATCAATGGATGTTGTGTGGAAAGACACTCCTGTTGATCCATACGAAAATTGTCACAATTTGTAGGAACTTGTGCCACAACGACCACTGATAAAGAAACGAAGCTGCTAAAAGAAAAAGAACAGAGAATTCTTCTACTTGAACAACAATTAAAACAATAAATAACCAATTAGCAAGCAGAACAATAGGTAGCTCATCTTCAGAGGGAATTCAAGAAAATGAGGTTACAACAACAGACAAGCTTGTCAAAAAAGGATTCGCAGATTTGCCAAATGCAGGCCATGGTGGATAGATTTAAAGATAAGCCTCAAACGAATGAGTTCATCAAAGAAGAAATCAAGCTAAATTCCCTATTAATACAACAAGAAGAAATGTTCTACCATAAAATCACACAAACCTTACCGTGAGACAAGTGATAAGTTGAAAAACCAAGTGATTGATATGAGGTTTGAAGATGAAGAAATCCATAAAAAATATTTTTGAATTTATTACCTGGTAGGAGTCTGATGAGGGAAGAAAGTGTGACCTACCAAAAATAGAAGAATGCCACAAAGACATTCTATTTACAGATTGGGACACATGGTTAAAACAGGCAGAAAGCGCGACAATGACAACAGCGGGTGCAGTAAGCAGTATAATTGAATCCGTTAATGAAAACCTCCACAGTGCCAACCTTGTCAAAGAGTTCATACCAGGTTCTCTCGCAGATATCAAACAACTGGAACAACAGTGGAAACAGACAACACAGACCAAGGAAGAAGCAATCAAACAACTGATCAAACTGGATTGGGAAACATACTGGCATTATCTAGTAAAACCACATAGCCAGTGGATCACTGTGCGGTGTTTAACTACCTCTACACAAAAGATGGTGCCAACTTTGTCAGATGCCATATTTGCTGGACAGTTAAAATCCACAATCAATCAGCTGCCTCAGCTCAAACCAATGATCGACATTTTCAATCTCAAAGATCAAGTTAGCCGACTAAGATAGTTCAAGTTGAAAGGAGTTTGTCATTAGTTTAATTCTATTTTTAGTTTTATTTTTGCTTACTCCGAGGAAGGTTGTTTGAAACCTCCTTAGTTTTTTTTTAAATAATCTATTTTTGAGGCATGTATTTTAGTATTTAAACCCCTCTCATGTAGTTAGAGAGGGGTCCAGAATTTTATCAAAAACACTGTTCAAGACATTACACTTTTGTATTTTTGGGAAGGTTTTTGATGAAATTATTGGAACAAAATCTATTTTTCTTTGAATATCGAACATGCTTTACTGTAATTACACTTCTGTACTCTTAGAGTGTATTTGATTGGCTGAAATTGGATCAATATTGTTGAGCCCATGAGCAGAACCTTTCATATATGGTACTTTTATCATATGATAGTGTTTTATTTATGCATTAGCAATACTCTTTCTTTGATTGTCTTATGTATGAAAATATGAGTTATAGTTCTACATTATTGCACTTTTGTATGATGTTGCAACTCTGATTCCATATTGAATGTGTAAACAATTATTATATGTGATATAGATTTCTCAATTGTTTTTTCTAACTATTTATCCAAAACAATTATCTTGAATGATTTCATTTCTTTTGGTAGTTGAATGATCTTTATTACCAATTTATTTGAGACATCTCTATAGATCACATATCTTAGTTTATTCCAGGGTATATTTATAGTCAGATAATGTTTGATTAAGATATATGCATGTGTTTATTATTTAGATTAGATTATACTTAGTTGAGCCATTCTCCGTTATATCTTATACCATCCCAACAACATTATCAAATCAATCTTCTCTGGGAAACTGGTCCCATTATCCCTAGTCAGAGACACTATACCAAACGGAAAAGGAGCTGCTTTTAAGGTTTGGACTGAGTGGTTATCCCCCATGTTGCAACGAATTCCGAGGCTTCAACAAATTGGCGCTAGAAGGAGGGCCATGACTGTGAATGACAAGCAAATCTAAATCAGAAAGCCATTCTAAGAGGAAAATTCCCTCACCATTACCTCCAACTTCTCGGTCACATTGCAAATCCCCAAATCCTAAACGTGAAGTTGCATAGAAATATTTACAATCCACTAGTGTTTCTCCAAGGAAATCAGATCAACCTCCTTCTGCAAAAATTCTCAAATTTCAATCTTTATAATTCATAAGTTACAAGGGATTTCTCTGTCTCAAGAAGAATCTAAATTATCTCAAGCCAGTGTTTCTTCACATTTTCCTTCCTCTCGAAGATTAACTATATCAAAGAGTGAAAAATTTGGAATTCCTCCATTTGAATTTCCTTTGCCTCCTCGTCGAAGGAAAACTAAGTAATCAGACTCTGAAACTCATAGTGAGATTCTTTCATCATCACCAGAAACACTCTCATTCATTCCATCATCCTCATCTCAAACCAAATCATCCACCTCATCATCTCAGATCGTGATTTACATAGGTACAGGAGCATAGTCTTCCTCTGCCAAATCACCTTCAACCATTGGTACATATTCTTCTACATAGATACCCATAATGGCTAAAAGACCATGGGAAAATTTGGGAGTTGTTCAAATGGCAGGACCATTGCATCCATTACCTACTCATCCATTGAAATGGTTTCCAAAATTCAATCCCGATGATGGTATTACTTCTGAAGAACACATAAATAACTTTATGTTGTCCATAAATCTAAATGGAGTTGTTGAAGAAGATGAAATTGTACGATTATTCCCTTATACTTTGCAAGGATCAACAGGATCCTAGTACTTTTCATTACCATCTAGTTCTATTGTTAGTTGGAACGAATTTAGGGAACAATTCCTAATCAAGTTTGGAGATGACCGCTCAATGAATACGCTTGTTAATGATCTCTCCAACTTGAAAGCTGAATCTAAAGAGCCGGTTAAGGACTTCAATTCCCGTTTTAACAAATTATTAAACAAATTTCCAGTGGCATCCAGGCCGAGAACTAAAGTTCAAAATGAATGGTACATTTCTGCTCTTCCCTCGAATGCAGTTATTTTTTTCGACATAGCTTCCAAACCAACTTCGGTAGAAAACATGAAAGAAGCCATAGCTGCGGAAAAATGCATCCTAGATTTAGAAAATAAGAATGCATTAGAAGAAAGAAAATCCAAGAATGTCACTTTCAAGGATGAACCCAAGAATAAAGCACCTAAAGATCCTTTCAATCTTGAAGGTCTGCAAAAGGTACTTAAAACCATGTCCAATGAAATTGTAGACATTAAAAAGAAGGTAGCTGAGACTTCTTCTAGGAATTTTTTAGAACTTACAAAAGAAATTCCCCCTCTAATCCTAAACCTCCAAATACAATATTAAATGCTAAATAAAATGTGGATGAAGAACAAGTGTCAATAGCTGAAGAAAAAACTAATGACGAAGATACAATTGAAGTGTAAGGAATGTGGGATTTCATTCTTCCTCTATTAGATAATGAAGAATCAGAAGAAGCATTACCCGTCGCTACTAGAACCAAGAGCACTATTGATTTGCCACAAACAAATAAAAAACAGAAATCATCAACTCCTGCTCCCAAAGATAAAGCAATAGGTAAGAAATCTCCTCCCAAATCTATTCAAATGACTCCTCCTTAATCCAATTCTTCACCCCCAACCAAAACCTTGCTAGTATATGATGATTTGGAGTACAACATCATCGAAGTGTTAGAAAATTATATATTACGGAGCAATGGAACACATAAAATATTGTAGAAATATAAACATAGAAAACGCATAAAACAAGAGAGACACAGATATACGTGGTTCACCCAGTTTGGGCTACGTCCCCCCTGAACAGCCAGTCCTTCCTTTCTATTATCCAGCAAAGTGAAGAGACACAACCTACAGCAAATCCGCTGTAATATCCTCTGTTTTCTCTCACAGTCTCACCTCTCTGCTTTCCGCTCACACATCTAGAATACACATCTATCACAGCCTCAAATACAATGCCCTCATACAAAGAGAGGGGTTGCCTTCTAGGGCAAAAAACCCTAAACTAAACATAAGTTCTACCGTCAGATCATCCGCCTAATGAACGACCCAGATTGACTAGAAATTACTATACTTTTACAGGCAAAGTTAAATCTTATTTTAGCTTCGGGGGCGCTGCCCCCGAGCCCTCACCGGGGATCGCTGGCCCTCGGACCCCGCGGGGGGGACAAGTCTCCCCTCGCACCCCCCCGCGTGGAGGGGTGTACAAACTTCCTGGGGTATACATCCGGCTGAAACAAAGACCTCTGAACAATCATGCTCCACACACAACACGAAGACATGAAAAAGACTAGAGCTAATATCACATACCATGAGCTTAGCAAGCTAAAACATCAACATAAGCTATTACTCAAATAATTAAAAGCAATCCACACTTCTCCTCTTCTTGCTGCTATAATTTCTTAGACTGCTCAAAAAATGGGTAGGCCTCCTAGTACTTCATCAAACAAAATGAGCTCAACTGATGTTGCTTTAATAGCTGGTATATCTAAATCCCATAAACCTCCTTTTCTTTTGACTTTTGAAGTCTTAAATAAGAATTTTCACAATTGTTTAGTAGACTTTGGATCCTCATCCAACATTTTACCACAAACTGTTTGTGCAAAATTGAATGTCGAACCCCAGAAATATGTTGTTCACATTGTACAATTAGATCAATCTCAAGTTGAAGTCATAGGAGAAATCAATCAAGTTACCATTAGACTCTCATCAAACCTGAAAGTATGTCAAGTGATTAACATTCTTGTGGCCGACATCCCTGAATTCTACAGTTTGATCCTTAGTAGAGATTGGTCTGAAAAGCTTCATGGCTATTTTGCAACAGACTAGTCCCATATGTGGCTTCCTTATAATGGTAAGCCAAATAAAATAAGGGTCAACCATGAGAAACATTTAAAGTATACCGTCACAAAACTGGAAGGAGAAAATGAACTTGTCACATACAGTGCTAATATCATTGGAAATTATTCGGTCGAATAATTCTTAGGCAATTTTAATGTCCATACAACACCCTTTTTGGAAAATTTTGTTACATCACAAATAAAAAATTATTCTCAAACATATTCCTCTAAATGTATCAATTTTGTAGATAAACCTGTAGTCAATTCTTTATTTTGGAAATTATTTTTTGATGGATCTAAATCTAATGATGGAGCTGGGGCAAGTTGCATATTGGTTGGCCTTGAAGGATAAAAAACTATGTTGGCATGCAAAATTGAATTTGAATGCACAAATAACACTGTAGAATACGAAACATTAGTTCAAGGGTTGTATAAAGCCATTGGCCTTGATGTTAAATACCTTCAAGTATTTGGAGATTCGAAAATTGTAATTAAACAGGTGAGGAATATTATTCATTGTCTTTTTGGACATTTGAAACATTATCAATTATTAGTCCAGGACCTCACCTCACATTTCTTGGCATTTAACATTTCCCCAATTCCAAGACTTCAAAATGAAAGTGCCGATCTTTTGGCTAACGTTGCATCCAAGCTCATACCACCAGGAGATTATAGTCCTGATCGATTTTCTATAGAATTAATTTTTAGGCCTTCTATTCCCGATAACATCACTAATTGGCAAGTTTTTAATAATGATCTAGATATCATAAATTTTCTAACATCTAAAGTCTCTTATGATGACCATATAATAGATGAAGACCAACACGATAACCAACTTAAGCAAGAAACAAGTGTAAATCCCATACCTAAATCTGGGGTTAAGCTAGAGGATATGTATGATCTTAAGGACAGATTCAAGAAACTAACTAACTCAAATATTCAAATTTCAACCTTGAGGTTTGAGTTGGTTAATATTGGAACTGACATTGAGCCTCAAAATATTAATTTGGGTCTTGGTCTAACCTCCGATGAAAGATTAGCCTTTATTCACTTGCTGAAGAAATATAAGAATGTTTTTGCTTGGAATTATGAAGATCTTAGGACATGTGATACTTCCATAATTCAACATACCATTCCTATGATATCCGACGAAAATCCTGTACAACAGAAGTTGAGAAAGATTCACCCAAACTTAGAAAATCAAATCAAATCTGAACTGAATAAACTTCTCAAAGCTAAAATAATTTTTCCTGTCAGGAATTCAAGGTGGGTTTCTAAACTAGTTCCAGTCAGGAAAAAGAATGGTGATATTCGAATTTGTATAGATTTTTGCAGTCTGAACAAATCTTGTTAGAAGGTCAACTTCCCATTGCCTCCTATGGAACAAATATTGCAGTCGGTAGTAGGCTCAGAGTTAATGTTTTTCTGGATGGATTTTCAGGTTATAATCAGATTCTCGTACATTCAGATGATCGACTAAAGACCACATTTGGAATCAAATGGGGAACACATGCTTATCAAAAGATACCATTTGGATTAATCAATGCTGGTGTAACATTTCAGAGAGCCATGGATGTAGCTTTCAAAGGCTTGGTGAATAAAATAATGCTAATTTATTTAGATGATATAACTGTGTATTCAAAAAAGCGCAGTAATCATTTAAAGGATTTAAAACAAATCTTTGAACGGTGTCAGAGATATGGAATTTCCCGAAATCCAAAGAAATCTTTCTTTGCTGAAATAAAGGTAAAATTCTTGGATTTATTGTATCTAAAGGTGGCATTCACATAGATCCTGATAGGATACGAGAAATTTTTGAAATCTCTTTGCCTCACAAAAAAAAATCATTGCAATCTTTCCTAGATCAGATAAATTTTGTCAAAATATTGGTCCCTAACTTTTCACGAATTGTTTTACCCCTCCAATCTATGATCAAGTTTTTTTTTTTTTTTTAATGGGGACATACTGAACATGAAGCTTTCAATCTTATCAAACAAGCAATTATAAATTATCCCTCTTTAGCAACTCCAAATTTTTCTAATCATTTTATTTTATATACTTTTGCTTCCGAAACATCATATGTAGCTATTATGACACAGGTCAATGATGAGAAAGCTGAAGCACTCATTTATTTTTTTAGCTCCAATTTGCAAGGTGCTGAATTGAATTATGCAGATGTTGAAAAACAAGCCTTCTCTGTTTTCAAATCAATAAAACATTTCAGACCTTTCCTTCTTAAAACTCATACCAAAGTAATAGTTCCATTCTCATTAGTGAGAAGTTTAGTACTGCAAAGAGAATTAGGTGAGAAAAGAGGAAATTGGGTAGCAATGCTACAAGAATATGACATTAAGATTAGACTAGCTAAAATTGTTAAAGGTCAAGGTTTTTTGCATAATGTTAACTGGAGCATCCAACCTACCGGCACCAGAAGATTTAGGTGATGATATACAAATATGTGAGGTAAGCCTCAACAATACTGTATCTAAATATGCTGATATAATATTTTATTTGAAAAATGGATACACTCCTATGCAACTTAGTTACAAAAGAAAAAAGGATTTGAGATTAAAAGCTAAGCAATATGAAATCATCAATGATGTTTTGTTTAGGAAGAATTATGATTCTATCCTACTTAGGTGCCTTGAAAAATCTGAGGTAGAAAAGGTTTTGCAGGAACTCCATGATGGACGATATGGTGTACATTTTGGAGAAGACACAACAACGAAAAAAATCCTGCATGTTGGCTATTATTGGCCAACCTTGTTCAAGGATGCACACGAATATGTAAGGAAGTGTAACATTTGTCAAACAGCTGCTGGAAGACAAACGAAACCTGCATTACCAATACAACCAGTCAACATTGAACAACCATTTGAGCAATGGGGACTAGACATAATAGGTGAGATCATTCCTCACTCTTCAAACTAGCATAGATATATCCTTACAACAACCGATTACTTCACTAAGTGGGTGGAAGAGATTCCACTCAAGGTAGCCAATTCTGAAAACATCATTGAATTTATTGATCAATTTATTATTACCAGATTTGGCCTACCAACTGCTCTCATGTTTGACAATGCATCCTATTTCACAGGAAATGCTATGACAAAATTTGATCTTAAAAGAGGTTTCAAGCTTAAATATTCTGCTAATTATTATCCTTAGGGAAATGGTTTAGCTGAATCAATGACTAAAAATCTCATAAGGATTATGAAATGAACTATTGATCAAAGTCAGAAAAATTGGCATAAATCTTTAACATTTGCTCTATGGGCAGATTGAATAACACAAAAGGCCTCAATAAGCACTTCTCCTTTTAATTTGGTCTATGGGAAAGAGGCCATTCTTCCTACAAATGTAGCTATTCCATCTCTATCCCTGGTTCAATTTATTGAAGAAACTCCTTCCTCTTCTATCCAATTAAGGCAGTCACAAATCCTCAATCTCAAAGAAGAGAGAGATAAAGCCAAGATCATAGATGCACATAATCAACAGTTAGTCAAATCCTCCGTTGATGCAAATTCTGTAAGTCCTACATCTTTTCAACTTAGAGACTTAGTATTGAAGTGGGATAAAGCACAGGAGGAAAAAGGTAAGCATACCAAATTCCAAAGAATGTGGCTTAGCCCATTTCAGATTGCAGAACAAATTGGCCCATCAACGTTTCTATTGCAAGATTTATCAGGCAAGACAGATTCTCTGCCTGTGAATGGGCAGATTTTGAAGAAATATTTTTCATAGAAGATAACCTCTTCTATCCCTTGTACACTATTGCCTTTGCTTTTCCTAGGAAAAATAAAAGTTAAATAGTATTTACTTTTGGCCTTTCGATAAAAAATCTCTTTTATATTTTGATTTTTAGCTTGTATAAGTAGAGATTGTTAAGAAAATAATTATGACATTTGAGAAATAAGCTAAGTTCTATTTCTCTGAAATTTGCTTGTTTTCCACCAAAATCATTTATCCTTTGTGAAACCCCAACTTTATAAAGAGACCTTTGTTCCATTATCAATAAATAAAAGCATCCTTAACAAAACAAAGACTCTTTAGAGACAAGCATCTTTAACTCTATAATTAACATCCAGAAACTCTTAAGGAGTCAATGATTCTCCCCATCTAGTAAAATTTTCTCTTTTTAGAGTGTAATTCTAAAATATACTAAAACTTAAAAGATAAGAGGTCTTATTAAGAGCCGACTTACCATGTTCATAGGGAAATAATAGATTGACATTACCAATACTGCATATCAAAACAGGTAATGGATTGAGATTATTTTTAATCAAAATACAAGGGGTCCCATCACGAGCCAACTTGTTCAGTTGATTTACAACCAGTGAATGGCATTGTCACTTTTTGGCCACCAAAACAAGACAATGACTTTTAAGTTAAAAAAAAAAAAAGAATTTTTTTAGAAGAAAAATAAACTGTTTATAAAAGAAAGAGAAGAGAATAAGTATATGAGTTTGAATTTATCTCTAAAAATTGCACTCTTATCTGGATGGGATACTAAATCATTGATAGTTAAAAGGTAACTCTGTCGAGGCTATGGACACCTGTTGGCAGAAATGAATCTACCTGTGACAAATGAGTACATCTAAAAGCTAATCTGCAAGAGCCCCCTGCTTTATCTTTAAACCAAGTAAACACTGATATAGACAAATGAATTTTCATTTTGAAGAGGATATCAAATGGATGATAATTAGGGGAGTTTGTTTTCTTATTCAGAGAAAAGTTTCGTATCTTAAATTTCATTTAAATTCCTATTTTATGAACTATATTTATTTTGGAAATTTTAGAAGTTTCAAAAAACTGTTAGAGATAAGTAGGTCTTCCAATGAATCGCCAATTGTTGTACTGTTCAACAATCCCCCCATTTATCAATTTAGTAGGTAATATTCTACTGATAAATGGGGACCCTTTACAAAAATTCTCTAAAAAACTTAGCACTTAAGCACTTTCTTTTATAAATGTCTAAATAAATATAAGGTATCAAGCCAAAATCCCTTTGTAAGTAGCTATTCTTGGTTTATCGCATATCGCCTGATCATGTGTGTGAAAGGTTAGTTAACAAATCGGGATTTGCGAATTGAGATAAGAGGGATCATCGTAATAAATTATGGTATTACTAAAATTTTCATTTAAAACTAAGACTTAAAGTATTTCTTGCAAAATAAAGTACCTATCGCCATCGCATATCGACATTCACAAAAAGCACCACAAATAAAACCTTTGGAATATGCGATATTGCGACATAACAAGCCGAACACTCATCGCATCACGACGCTTACACAAAAGCCAATTTTGTGAACTAAGAAAGTTTGCAAAATGCTATATGACCCGGACCCGATGGAAGTATGTGGTAATTGTTATAACTTTGGTTAAGTCCGATGCATAATAAAAGGTTACTTTATACAATAAGTATTCATTCAAGTGAAATGTTCTTAAAACGATAAAAGGTACACCTCTCACATCACATCTTGCAAAATTCTAAATAACTTCGATATAACACATAACTGAGAGTGCGATGTTGTGATTTGTGATATTGCAATAATCTTTATCGCAAATTGCATAATCGACATCACGCGCTTCAAACTCATCAGCTTAAAGTTTTTCCTTACACGTTTGTGATGCGATGACTTAAATGAGTAATAAAGGCCATAATAAAAGATCTTAGTGCATATTTAATAAGTTTTAATGACATTTATGTTTAAAACTGCTAGACGTGATTCGACATCTTTCAGTTGTATTTTTGAATAAAAGCTTCTTCCTTGTCACCTTTCCAAATTAACTGAATTATTGAATTTTTACTGTCATTTTCGCTCTGTGTTTATCCGATAATCCCCATTTCTCAATTTCAAGGAACCTCTGAAGGAAACAACGTTTGGAAAGATGGCAAAGAAGGGAAAATATACTATGTCTGAGAAATCAGACATGAAGCTACTCTTCTCTGATACCACCTACAACAAAGACAAAGGAACCACATCATGGGAAGCTATATATAACCTAATAGAAGAAGAAAAACCCAGGCCACTGGAAATGAAGGCAACAACTGATGTAGAAGTATCATCCATCGCTTCCTACTTTGAGGCAGCATGTTCAGTTTTACACAGAATAGCAGAAAGACCTAAGATATTACCATACACAGATATGGTAAAATGGGTGATTGATAATGTGAATATCTCAAATAGAATTTTCAGGAATGGCAGACATGAGTTCATGTGGTCTTTCACACCAGACAACTTTCACCAGATACTCTATCTACCAAAGCCTCAAAATCTCTATGACAAATCTTTCCTGGAGAATTTTGTGAAAGAGAACGAGGACCCTTTGGATGTTACATAGACCTGGAGGTTAGGCTCAGGAAAATTCAAATGGGAGAAATCTGGTATGTATCCAATTGCATCTTTCTCAGCCCCACATAATTTCACAACCGCGATGATGTGTAGGTTATTTGGTAAAGCTGATAGTACCAAATTTCTGTAGAATGGCTTCCTTTATTTGATACAACGGTTAACGCGATGATTATGAATTGGAGCCAAATTTTATCAGGCAATTTAGCTGTGGCTATTAGGGAATATAGGCAAAAGATAAATATTTCCTCAAGAGATATTCCCCCTTTTTATATGACTGTACATAACCCTCTCCCCATCCATGTATACCATAAAATCTTGTGGGAATCCCAATTTAATGCCCTTTTTTACAGAATCTATCAGGGTATTATGCTACCTATTTATAAAAGCATTTTTGATAAAACAACCCTAGGCTTTCTAAATAAGCCAAAATAGAAATCTTTCTAATCACAATATGGTTCGTTGAAGAAACATTCACTTATATTAGAGTTTTTAGGAGCATTGCTGCTCCACATGTCCCCCCATATTACGTTCTAGATAAGCTATTGGACAGAGAGATAACTTACAGATAGCAGGGGAGGGTGGTTTAACCAAAGCCCTGAGGGAACAGAAGAAATCCATTTCGCTAGCCTTCCCATTACAATGTGGCGCTTTCGCACTACATGACTATGGGCATGCAGTAAAAGAAGTAGATATTATTATGTCTCTGAAATTGGCCACAGTTCCAGGGTGATAGTATGACCCAAATCAAGTTGCTAAAGACTTTAGCACTATGGTTAAAGTCAAACAATTTACTCATGAAGAGGATTCCTTTGATGACCTTTCTCAAGGAGTCGAAACATTCGCATAGGTCCTACATATGGCATCATTACAGTTAAGCCCATATGATATTAATTATTTTCATGTATATAGGAATAAAATATTGTTAAAGGTCCCATTGGACCTATTACAAATTGAACCAATAAGAGAACTGACTCCTAGCGTAAGCTCAGAGGGAAGTTCAAAGGAAAATTCTGATGAGGAAACGCAAAAGAAATCAACTCACGAGTCAAAACAGTCAGAACAACAATGTCAAAATGAAGAAGGGAGTCCTAATAAAGATTCTGAGAAAGATATAGGAGGAAATATGGAGAAAACGACTGAACATACCTTGGCCAAGAAGCATACAGAGGTCGATTCGACTTCAACTCAAACGGAGAAGGTTCTAGTCATTGACCTAGACAAGGAATGGGAGAAATTCAATAAGAAGCTCCAAATGGGCACAAATCTTGAGGAAACATATGAATTTTAGACCCCAAAATAGACTTATCACAAAGAAAATCCAGAGACAATAGAGCAAGGGGCTACAAACACTCAAGATATTGAGGTTATTCCAGCTTTTCCCACTTTAGAAATTGTCTTGAGAATTGAAGAGATACCTCTATTAGATATATTCTACAATCCTACTCATAAGGATGTAGTTAAAAGACAATGAAAGAAGAGGAAATTAGACACCACGGATGTTACAACTCTAGAGAATGAATTAGTGGATGTTGTGTGGAAAGACACTCCCGTTGACCCATCAGAAAATCTTACGAAGTTGTCACAATTTGCAGGAGCTTATGCCACAATGACCATTGATAAAGCAACGGAAGTTCGACTACTGCTAAAAGAAAAAGAACATAAATTATTCTTCTTGAACAACAATTAGAACAAGAAAGAACCAATCAACAAGCAGAACAACAGGTAGCTTAGCTTAAGAGGGAATTCAAGCAAATGAGGTTACAACACCAAATAAGCTTATTAGAAAAGGATTCATAGATTCACCAAATGTAGGCCATGGTGGATAGGTTTAAAGGTAACCCTCAAACGGATGAGTTCATCAAAGAAGAAATGAAGCTAAATTCCTTATTAATATAGTAAGAAGAAATGTTCTACCAGAAAATCTCACAGATTAATCCTTACTCTGAGACAAGTAATAAATTCACAAACCAAGTGATTGATATGAGGATTGAATATGAACAAATCCATAAAAAGATTTCTGAATTTATTACCTAGCAGGAATCTAATGAGGGAAGAAAGGCTGACCTACCAAAAATAGAAAAATCCCACAAAGACATTCTATTTACAGATTGGGATACATGGTTAAAACAGGAAAAAGGGGTGACAACGACAACAATAGGTGCAACAAGCAGTATAATTGAAGTCGTTAACGAAAACCTCCACAGTGCCAACCTTGTCAAAGAGTGCATACTAGGTTCTCTCCTATATATCAAACAGCTGGAACAACAATGGAAACAGACAATGCAGACCAAGGAAGAAGCAATCAAACAACTAATCAAATTGGATTGGGAAACATATTGGCAGTATCTAGTAAAACCACATAACCAATGGATGAATTTGTGGTGTTTAACTAGCTCAACACAAAAGATGGTGCCAACTTTGTCAGAGGCCATATTTGCTGAATAGTTAAAATCCACAATCAACCAGCCGCCTTAGCTCAAACCAATGATCGACATTTGCAATCTCAAAGATCAAGCTAGCCGACTAAGATAGTTCAAGTTGAAAGGAGCTTGTCATTAGTTTAATTCTATTTTTAATTTTATTTTTGATTACTCTAAGGAATTTTGTTTGAAACCTCAGTTATTTTTGTAATAATCTATTTTTGAAGCATGTGTTTTAGTATTTAAACCCCTCTCATGCATTTAGAGAGGGGTCTAGAATTTTATCAAAGCCACTTTTCAAGACATTACACTTCTTTATTTTTGGGAAGGTTTTGATGAAATTATTGGAACGTGATCTATTTTTCTTTGAATATCAAGCATGCTCTATTGAAATTACACTTCCGTACTCTTCGAGTGTATTTGATTGGATGAAATTTGATCAATATTGCTGAGCCCATGAGAAAAACCTTTCATATATGGTACTTTTATCGTATGATAGTCTTTTATTTATGCATTAGCAATACTCTTTCTTTGATTGTCTTATGTATGAAAATAGGTCTACATTATTGCACTTTTGTATGATGTTGCAGCTCTGATTCTATATTGAATGCAAAAACAATTATTAGATGCGATATATTTTTCTCAATTGTTTTGTCTAACTATTTATTCAAAAGAATTATCTTGAATGATTTCATTTCTTTCGGCAGTTGAATGATCTTTATTACCAACTGCTTTGAGACATCTCTGTAGATCGCATATCTTAGTTTATTCCAGAGTATATTTATAGTAATATAATTTTATATTAAGATATATGCATGTGTTTATTATTTAGATTAGATTATACTTATTTGAATCATTCTTCGTTATTTCTTATACAATCCCAACAACATTATCAGATCAATCCTCTCTGGGAAATTGGTCCCATTATCCCTAGTCGGAGCCACTATACCAAACGAAAAAGGAGCTACTTTTAACGTCCAGACCAGGTGGTTATCCCCATGGAAAATTTTAGGGGCTAATGTTCGCCCAGTGGGCTAATTTTCCATGATTCTTCCACAAAAAAGATTCGCCAATTTCCAATTTTATAAAAGACGATTCGCCCAAATTTTAGAATATAAAATTATTTCACCTTAAAAGTCACCAACATTATATAGAGACTATATATAAGATCATTATAAATTTGACTAATTTTACAAATATATCAATAGTTTTCATATTAGGGATTAGTGAGATTCGCCAATGTTTTTATACTTCAAGAAAAAATTCCATCCTTAATTTTTCTTGGTTATCCCCCATGTTGTCGCAATGAATTTCGAGGCTTCAATAGTATCTCAGCATGTTTTTACTTGTATATGAATGGATAATGTGTCTATGACCTAATAGATGAATATGAAACAAATGACATGAGGGAACAATAGTTTATAGTGATTCTCACATAAGTATGAAATCCCTACACTTAATTATGTTGTTTATACCTGTAGATTACATGTCAATGATATGTTTCAAAAAATGCTTGTCATGGCTAGTGGGGGTCTAGTTAAGGTCTTGTTGAGTTTATTGATTTTGTTTCACTATTTCCCTATACCTTACTTGATTTCAAGCTTTCATTCCGTTCTAGGCAGTGGCTTGGGCTCTGGGCCTGAGAAAGTGGCTTAAATCCCAGGGTCGCTGGCACAGAACTAGAAAATTTAGTCCACAGTCGCTAGCATGCAGGCCTATGAGAGCGACTTTAGGTCTCTAGTCACTCCCTTTCCCATAGCATGAGAGAAAATATGGCCTTAGAGGTCCATAACAACAGTGGGATCTAGGGACAGGCTATCTGAGTGATGACTTGTCTCCTGAGGGTTCTGTTGATGATGTTGGATGATTGTATGTGATGTTTTGTATACCACTTCCTTAAGGTCACATAGGAGGTCAAATCTAATCATAATAGCATCTCGTCTCATGTTTACCCCAGTTGGTATAACTACTTGGGTGGATGTGGGAGGAAGGTGTTACATATTTTGCGCAGCTAGAAATAATATTTGATTGTAACAAAATATCATTGACTGATTCAATGATAGAATTAGAAGGATATCGAACCTCGTTTACTGTAGCCTCGACTTATTTCATTCTGATTTCCCATTCTCTAAAAATTATTAACTTTTTCCCCTAATCAATTTTAGGTATATTTATTTGTTTACCTTCTGCACATTCCTGCCAACTTAGAAAATTAGTTAATTGCTCATTCACTTCATCAAAATAGCTCATCATCTCGACCAACTGATCAACAAGAGAATTTCTTGCCTTACATTGAGCCTGAATCAACATAATTTTATTGCAAAAGATCTTCTGCTGATGCCTGAGTAGAGTATTTAACTCTTTAGCTTATTTATCAAACTCTATCAGCTAGGGATTGCACTCAACTGCTCTATATTTCTTTGCATTTCTTCAAGCCGATTATCTTTCATCTATGTCTCCTTGTCATGTTGCAATTTTAATGTATCAAATTTCTTCTGTAACTCTGCAAATTGATTCTTCCATTTTTTTAGTAATTTTCTATTTCTTTGTATTGAATTCTTGTTTCAACGAGATAATATTTTCTTCTTTTTCCTTTAGAAGTTCTCGGACTTCTACTGCTTTGAGTCAAATGTGGCCGAAGCATAGGCTCCTGTAAATTGGGTCAACTTTCCTAATTCTTCTGTTGGTGTAGCAAAGGAATCTTTCCATTAAAATTTGAAGGAAGAGAGCTTGTTGGGAATCAATGACTAAGATTGATCAAGTTTTCTTTTCTTTCTTCCCCTTTTTACTACTGCCTTATGCTGAGGACTATAGAAGATACCCAAAGGAAGACTTTCTTCAACATTGAGAGTAATTTTTGAAGTAGGGAAAGTAGGAATAATTTCAATATCCTTCTGATAATGAATAGAAGACTTATCAATTATTTCTCTTGACCTTGTATCCTATTCAGGATTATTAAGAGTATTATAAACATCAACTTGTTGTGAATAAGTTGCAATTTGAGACATAGTAGTTTGACCTTTAGTCTTCAGATTAAGAGTCATATTAAACTCATTCCATGCCTCATTTAATTTAGGATTAAAAATCAATTCTTCTACCTGAGGTGTAGAATAAGCTATGACAAACTCTGGCTAACTTTGAGGGGGAATAACTGACTGTGAAGAACTGTCAGGGTGAATAGTAGACACTGATGAATTTTCGAGGGATAGCTATAGCAAATCTAGTGGAAGATTGGCTATTTTGGAAGTTCTATATTGAATAAACTGAGCTTTCTCCTCTATAGTCATTTTTTTCATCCACTTATTGTAGCATTGTTGCATAGGAGGAAGATTGTGCAAACATATCATCTACATTGTCTTCTTCATGGATGAACTGTCTAATCCCTTGAGGTACAGTAAAAAATTTCAAACCAAAATTTGGCTCACATTGTCTGTTAGGAGTAGTGGGCATTTTGAGAGCTTGAATAGACACGATTTATTTGTTAGCATGATGGTAGTTGACCAATGCAAATATACCAAATCTTATAGGAAAAACATGCCATTCCCTTTTATTTGATTCTTTCAACACTTTCGTAATACCATAACCCATTTTCTGGTAAGACACCTCCCTGCTGACTAACTTATCCGAGATAAACAAAGGCAGAACATGAGTATGGGAAAGGTTGCCCTAAACTCCAATGTAAGTGAATAACTCTTCACCAAACCAATTTCTGACCTTTCAGAGATCATCCATAGCTTCTTGTGACATCTTAGATGAATGAGACTTAAAAATGGCCTCATATATCAAAATCATTACCCTATGAAAAATCTGGTATAAATGTTTAAAGTATTTGGATTCCTATAAGATGTCATGATAAATGTGAATAGGCTTTGGATCATGGATAGTCCATTTCCAATCCATATCACGAAATCCATAGAAAAACATAGTGCATCCATAACATAAGCAGACATGTAGAAAGGGGGAAGCTTATCTTCATAAATACTTCTAGCACACCAAAAAGATAAGTTATGTGTGGCTAGGTTATCAGAAAGAGGGGTGGCCCATTCATATATAAAACCTTCAAAAGCTCCATCGATTAGAGGCACCGAGGTGTTCGGGAATTTTGACACATTAGGTATTGCATGCAATTAACACATCATGGCTTCTACTTGGGAAAAAGGGGAGGCGAGGGAATTGAGTGAATACTTACCAGATTCCTCCAATTTATACTTGTTTGGGTATTTTATCCATTGTATGATTTGTTATGACAGGTGTCGATGCTCCTTTATAAAATCCTCGACATACTCATTATATATATACTGAGGATTTGACAGTTGATACATGCTTTGTAAATCCTTACAGGTAAAATACCCAATCAATGTTCCCCTTTGGGTATGAATGTGTCTCCCATAAGTGTCTAAATTCTCAACTACCCAACGAACCATGTTTGTGTAAGGCAATAACCATGGTCTTTCTCCAATCATGGGAAGAAAAGAGTTGGCGACATCCCTTGTTGTGGCTTCCAAAACAAGAGTTCAATCATCAGCTGTGACCATTCTAGTGGTGATCTTAGGCTCCTCATCTTCAAAATACTGATAAATTGCTTGCTAAGAGGGAAGCCCAACATCTGTGGTACATACGATATCTGAAAACAATCCTCCTCCTGTAATTTTATCATCAACATCTTCAACAAATGGGCTTGCGGATTGCTGTTGTGGAGCCTTTTTCTTCACTTTACTCCCTTTCTTCATTTCTTCTAAGTATCGGGAATCTGAGCTCACCTGTAAAAGGAAGACACGGATCTTTAACATAAATACTATTTACAACACCTCACAATGGCGTAAATGGAATTTTGGTGTAAAAACCTTTTATTAGAAATCAATTGGGAAAACTAAGGCTTAATTAATGTGACACTGTAACCCGTTTTAAATATCAGAGGGGAATTTTAAATATACTTACGATATAGAACCATCCTGATATGAAAAGGTCCAAGACATGAAGCTCCGAGGTGCGAGGCCCAGAGATATGAAGTTCCAATATACGAAAATCCTAATATAAGGGTTTCTCGGAAAATATCCTTATCGTAAGTTATTTTAAATAATAGTTACGACGTATAAAGCTCTGATAGAGAAGACTTGATATATCAAAGTAAAAAATATAAATAAATTATCTCGGAACTTCGGGAAGTCAGATCTCGGAAAGGAAAGATCTCGTAATGTTTTATTAAAAGGTCCTGATAAAGCTATTCCAAGAATATTTATCTCGATGAGGAGTTTACTTTAGTTTTCTCTTATAAAATTTCAAGACTTTTTAAAATTTATTTCCTTTTAGTCTTATTATTAAGCAAACCTAAGATGATTTAGAAACAAAACTAAAAGAAAGGGTCCCCATTATTTATTATTTCTTAGAAGAAAAATGGGGTGTTGTTGTTTGCTACAAAAATTGGCGATGCATTGGTGAAACAATTATCTCTGAATAAATTAATGAAATTCAAAAGAAAAGGAATAAATATGAAAATATTAGAATGCTAAAGTTCATATATTCTATAAAAGTCTCTCTGAAAACTGAAAAGAAAAGTTATTATTTGCAAACCTCACAACCTATTAATATGAAGAACATATTCATTTCTAGTAGCCAATTGTTAATTTCAAGTATATTGATGAGGTAAAGACTATTTATAAGTTTAGCATTAAGATAGACTCTGATGTCACAAGTAGTGCCACTACTGCTAGCTGTCATCCATAGCCTTGACGGGGTTACCTTTTAATCAAGGAAATACTAGTATCCCATCCACTAGTAAAGATTTTAGAGAAATTTAGTCCAGATTTTTATTATTTGCTTTTCCTTGAAAGTCATTGTCTTGGCTTGGTGATCAGATATTGACAATGCCATTCACAAGTATTAATGATAGTGAACAAGCTAGTTCGTGATGAGACCTATTTTCTTACATCTTTTGACTATAAGCCATTACCTTGGCTTGGTGACCAGATTTGGTAATGTCAATACCATTAGTACCCATAATCATGGTAAGTTGGCTCTTAATGAGACCCCTTATCTTTCAAGTTTAATATTTTTGAATTACACTCTAAAAATATTTAATTAGTGGATGGGAAGATAAATCTTCTCCTTCAAAGTTGAGGATGATAGATAGAGTCATAGGAAGCTAAACCATTTTTCATAATCTTTACCTATTTCAGTAATTGCTTAAGTTATGGTTTGTTGTGAGACAAAATAACCCTTTTATGGATTTTAGGTTATGAGTAGTTCGCAAAATAATAAAAGCAAAATCATTAATATCAAAGATTCTAATATTTATGAAATTATGAAAAATAACATAATGATCATTTTATTGACAATTTTCCTTTAAAAAATGAATTTCATGAAAATGATTAGAGAATATTATTACATACTACCCAAGTACAAACCGAAGGAGTAGAATTCAACAAAAATAGCTAAAAAAAAACTGGTTTATACATATGATTATTTACATATTTACAAAAGGCAGCTTGAATGTCAAAAAAAATATTTGTTAAGGATGAGACCATTTACAAGAGGGACTATTTCCTTCCCTGCAAATCTCAGAGAATGAAAGCAGATGGGCCAATTTTTTCTACAATCTAAAATGGTCCTAGCCAAAGCTTTTAAAATTTTGTGTGTTTACCTTTTTCTTCATGAGCTTTATCCCATTTTAGTACAAGATCATAGACTTCAAAATATTTATTTCTAGTTGAACTTGCATCAAAACACGATTTAATAGTATTTTGATGTTTAGCATAAGTGTGTTTTGCTTTATCCCTCCCTTCATCTAATTTCAATAATTGAGATAATCTTAATTCAAGGGAGGAACATGGTTGCTCTTCAATAAATTGAACCAAACCTAGTGAAGGAAAAGAAACATTAGGGGGCATAACAACTTCTCTTCCTTAAACTAAATAGTAAGGAGAAGTCCCTAAGGAATCCTTATGATTTATTCTATCTACCCACATAGCAAAAATTAGAGCTTTATGCCAATTCTTCTGGCTTTCATCTATGGTTCGTTTTATAATTCCCAAGAGATTTTTATTTGTGGATTATGATAACCCATTCCCTTGGGGGATAATAATTTACAGAATATTTAATCTTAAAATTTATTTTTAATGCAAGCCAGAAAAATAGGATGCATTGTCAAACATAAGATCACTTGGAAGGCCAAACCTCGTAATAGTATACTAATCAATGAATTCAATTACAACCTCAAAGTTTACCACTTTTAGAGGAAACGGATCCACCCACTTAGTAAAGTAATCATTAGCAATGAGGACATATTTATGCTACTTGGATGAGTGAGGAAAAATATAACCTATAATATCTAAACCCCATTGCTCGAATGTTGTTCAATATTCACTTGTTGCAATGGTAAGGCTGCTTTCTTCTCTTTTCTTGAAGCATGTTTGACAAATTTTGCATTTCCTGGCACATGCATGCGCATCCTTGAATAAGATTGGCCAATAATATCTGTCATGGAGGATTTTGTGAGCATTAGTATCTCCACCATAATGTCCACCAACTGGTCCATCATGCATTTCCTACAAAAACTTTTTCACCTTCAGATTTTTCAAGACATCTAAGCAAGATAAAATCATAATTTTTTCTAAATAAAATATCATTTAAAAGTTGATATTGGTTTTATTTTAGTCTTAATGCTCTTTTTTTTAGAATCAAGTTCAACTGGTGCATAGCCATTCTTTAAATAGAAAATGAGATCTACATAATGGTATTACGTGTTAACATGACATACCTTGAAACTTCAATATTTTCACTTGTATCAGCTTCAAATGTATTCTCAGATGCAGCAACTACCAATTTGAAAAAGCATTGCCCTTTAATATTTTTAGCAGGTTTCATTTCAAGGTCGTATTCTTGTAAGGTCATGACCTAATTGGCTCTTTTTTCACCTAATTCTCTTTGAATTAGTAATTGTCTAATAGTTTGGAATGATACAATTACTTTTGTATGTGACTTTAAGAGAAAATTCCTAAAATGTTTGATCAATTTGAAGACTACAAAAGCTTGCTTTTCAACTTTCGAGTAATTTAACTTTGCTCCCTATAATTTTGAACTGTAGAAAGCGACATGAGCTTCAACTTGTTCTTGATTCTTTTGAGTCAACACTGCTGCATATGAGTGATCAAAGGAAAAAATGTATAAAATAATTTCTCTAGAATAATCAGGAGAAGATAACAAAGGAGCATTAATAATAACATGTTTGATGGATTCAAAAGATGTTTTCTCAGTTTGCCCCTATTTATAAATTGCCTTCTTTTTAATTATATTTTGAAGAGGCATAACACTTTGTGAGAACTCTGGGACAAAACATTTAACAAAATTTATTTGCTCGAGAAATGATTGTGTTAAATTTTTATTACGGGGAAAAGAAATATCACAATTGGCTTTGACTCTTTTAGGATCTATGGAAATTTCATGTTTTGAAACAATAAATCCTAAAAACTTTCCTTCAGTCAAAGCAAAAAATGATTTTTTGGGATTAAGTGATATTCGAAATTTTCTACATCTTTCAAAGGACTGTTTTAGGTCATGAAGATGATTACTTCTCTTTTTAGAATAAATTGTGATATCATCTCAACTACTGATTTGTTTATTAGATCTCTGAAATCGATGTCCATGGCTCTTTGAAATTTTGCTCTTGCATTTATTAAACCAAAGGGCATTTTCTGATATGCATACGTTCCCCATTTGGTTCTGAACGTTGTCTTCAACCTATCTGCGGGATGAACAAGAACTTGGTTATAACCAGAAAAACCATCTAAGAAAGACATTAGCTCGAAACTTTCAACTGATTGTAGGATTTTCTCCATAGGAGGCAACGAAAAAAATTGCCTTCTCAGAGGCTCTATTCAAGTTTCAGAAATCTATACAAATTATAATATCCCCATTCTTTTTCGTAACAAGAACAAGGTTTGATACCCATTTGGAATGTCTAACTAGAAAGATGATTTTAGCCTTGAGAAATTTATTGAATTCATTTTTAATTTGTGACTCAAGATTGGGGTGAACTTTTCTGAGCTTCTGTTGTACTGGTTTAACATTTGGCAACACTGGTATTATAGGTTGAATGATAGAAGTATCATAAGTTTTTAATTCATAATAACTCCAAGCGAAGACATATTTGTATCTTCTTAATAAATGAGTAAAAGCAAGTCTTTCATTAAGAGAGTCTAAGTCCTAGATTAATGTTTTGTAGTTTTTCTTCAGACACTAAATTGATGAGTTCAAATCGTAAAGTACTGCTTTGGAGATTGTATTTGGTTGGTTTTTTAAATCTATATTTCAAATCATATAGATTTTCTAATTTCACCACAAACTTCGGCAATGAAATTTCATTTGAGGACATATTAAGATTTTCATGATGTTCACCCTCAGCAATAATTTCATTTGTGTATGTTCCTTTTGAAGTAAGAAAACTCAGAATATCAGCGTCATCATTAAACACTCCCCAATTAGTAATGTTATTGGGCATAGAGGGTTGAAAAATACATTCAATAGAAAACCTATCAAGAGTAAAGTCCTTAGGAGGAATAAGCTTAGAAGTAACATTGGTCAATAGATCTACACTGACATTTTGAATTCTAGGGATAAGAGATATATTAAATGCCAAGAAATGGGAGGTTAAGTCTTTAATCAAAGAATGATAATGTTTTAAGTGATTTGAAACACAATGAATATTATTTCGTACCTATTTAACAATAGTTTAAGAATCACCAAACACTTTAAGAAATTTAACATCAAGACTAATAACCTTTTGTAATCCTTGAACGAGTGATTTATATCCAACCACATTATTGGTACATTCAAACTCTAATCTGTAGGAAAGCATAATTTTTTCTCCATTTGGACTTACTAATATACAACTAGCTCCTGTACCATCCTTGGACTTAGATCCATCAAAATAAAGAGTCCAAAAGAAATTATCAGATCTATTTACAGATAATTCTACAATATTTACACACATAGATGAGTCTGTTTGTGAAATTTTTTCAACCTGTGATGTAACAAATTCGACAAGGAAAGGAGAAGATTGAGTATGAAAACTGCCAAAGAAAGATCCAATAGAATAATTTCCCAGGATATTATTAGTGAAAGCTACCGACTCATTTTCTTCCTCAAGATCATTTGCAGTATATTTCATGTGTTTCTCCCTATCAACTCTGGTCTGATTAGGTTTTCCATTGTAAGGGAGCCAAATATGTGACCAATATATAGCAAAATACCCATGTAACTTTTCAGACCAATCTCTGCTTAGAATAAGACCATAGAATTAAGGGATGTTAGCCACTAGAATGTCAATAATTTGAAACACCTTTGAGTTGGAGGATAATCTAATTAAAACTTCATTCATCTCTCCTAGAACTTTAACCTTTGTTCTATCAAGTTGAACTATTTGTATGACATATTTCTAGGGTTTTACATTCAGTTTCAAGCATACCGAATAATGCATAATATTGGAAGAAGCACCCAAATTTACCCGACAATTATGAACGTTTTTGTTGAATAGTTGAAAAGTTAAAAGGAACAGAGGTGTATGTGAATTAGACCTATCTCCAATTAAAATTGCATAAGATGTATCCAACTTATCAAAAGAGGTATGAGGAGGTTTATTCTTTCCTTTAGAGGCTTTAGTGGTAACACTAGTTGAAGGTAACAACGAAGCATGCACCGCATTCATCTCATTAAGCAATAATTTATGTTGTTTCTTTGACTTACTAACCTCGTATAGGGAAATATTAGCATTTGTTTTCTTCATATCCTCAACTATGTTATATTCAATAGTATATGATACTATTAGGGTCTTTGATGTAGGAGAAGTGGTAGGAGGAGTTTTAGAAGTATTTGATGTGGACCCTGAAGATTAATTAAAGGCCTTTTTGGGCGTGTTAGTGTCAGTCTTTCCAGCCTTCCTCCAGTGATCAAATGTGCTCTTACAAAGTGATTTTGAAGTGTCAAGGTC
>APFE030924442.1:0-11002 GCA_000404065.3 Pinus taeda
CTCCCCCTATCCCTCTACCTATCATCCTCTCTCTCCCCCCACTCTCTCCCCATCTCTCTCTCTCTCGCCCACCTTTTATACCTCTTTATGTCCCCTTCTCCTCCTTTATGTATTCCTCTCCCTCCCCCTTTTCCCTCTCCCAGTCTCTCCCCCTCCTTCTCCCACTCCACCTCTCCCATTCCCACTCTCTCCCCTCCCCTCTCTCCTCCCCCTCTCTCATCGTCCCCCTCTCTCCTCCTCTCCCTCTCCCCCTCTCCTTATCTCCCCTCCCCACCCTCTCTCTCCCCATCCCTCTCCCTCTCTCTCCCTCGAGCCTTATATTTATTTAGAATATAAAATTTACTTGTATATATTTTTAAATGTTTTATAATTTTGATTGTATTATTTTCAGTAAAATATAAAAATGATTTTTAATTAAATGAGTTTTTTAGTTTGAATTTAAGCCAATATGCCATCCATTTAATATTAGGATGTATCAAAGAAGTTTTTATGGATTGTTAAATATTTCATAATTCTATTTGAACATGATACATAAAACTATAGTTTACTAATTAGAAATGTAAGTAAGTGTAATAAATCAATTTAAAAAATGACAATAAAGTATTTTATTTTAAATTTTATTTTTACTTTTAATAGGTTTTAAATTTTTTTCAAGTAGTTTGTAATTAACTTAAACCAATTTAGGTATAATTTCATAAATTACTTATTACTTTTAATCTAACACAATTTTTTTATTTAAAATAACTATTATTATAATATTATAATTTTTAAGTTGTTTAATTGATTTTTTATTTTTTTTAAATTAGAATGTGGTAAATTTTTATTTTTATTTTTATAAATTATATTTTTATTTTTTTCTTACAAAAATGCATAACCAATAACTATTTTAGACTTTTTAAATTAATTTGTAATTTAATTTGATCATATAGTTTATCAATAATTGCAAAGGATTCCATAACATCATTTTGTTCAAAATTTACTTATTATAATTTCAAAAGTGATATGAATGTATAAATTTTGATTACCCGCATTTATTGAGAGAAAAATGGTATAATAATGGAGACCATATTAACTATTATTATTTCTAGATTGAGTAATAATTGTTGAGGAATAAGGTCACACACTCTTTAACTAGTCTATGTGAGTTACTAAATCCACAACACATTTTGGCATCCAACAGGATAATAGTGTCTTACTATTTTTAAATCGGGATGGTAGGAGTTTTAGTATAAGAGAAAAAATAATTTCAAGTTCTTAATAGTAGTCAATGTATCTTCATACAACCTTGCCACCCATCTGGATATAGTGATAATAACTAGGGACATTGCATTTCTACTTATACGCTCCTAGAGATCTCAAAACATAGTGAACAAGATTAGGAAATTCCTATAGTGGTTCCAATGCATTAATCGATTTTTGTGGATGGATTTCCCTTTGGTGTACGTGTCCAACAGCCATTTGCAAATTGTTTTTCCACTAGAGGCATTCACCGTGGAGGCATTAACTAGTAATATGTTTACATTAGTACTACAGCTAGAACCTCTATCCAAACCACTTTGACGAGTCAACCTAACACTACATACCAACCTATCAGTGGATCACAACCTCCAATTGGGCCACAAAGAGCATTTATCCAACCCTAAGCATTGTTCAGCTCACCTTTCTTGGAAACTCTTTCTTTGTCTTATTTGTCTATGTTAATGAAAAATCCCATCAAACATAACCTTTCATGGGCACTTGTCCCACATAAAATGTTAGTAGAGATTCCTAATTTCAACGATAAGCCTAAAGAAGACCATACAACCCATACTACCACTTATAACTTGTGGTTCCCTTCCAACTCATTCATGGATGGTAGTTTAAGGTTGCTTATTTTGTAGCAGACTCTTATTGGTGGTGTTTCCAGATGGTACATTGACTTTGAGTGCACTACTTATGATAATTTCATGTCTTTTTCATACGAATTTGTCAATCACTCTCATTTGCATGTTAGGTATGATACTAGAACTGATATTCTCACCAACTTCTATCTGGATACATCCATCCACATTTATAGTCATATTCACGAGTGGAGAACAAGATGAAGTCACTTGAGAACCAAGTTCCTCAATGAATTATTGTGTGAGTGGTTCATAAAGTCCTTCATATCTAGTATTATTGAATATTTTTCCATGGTAGGAGTCCAAATTGAGGGGTCAGCCATCATTTCATGCCCATCAGCTTGAGATGGTCTATTCTTAGGTAGGTAACTTATATGAGATCATTTCTATTTCTCTTCCTCATCAATTGATCCTAGGAATTATAGACCAAGAACCCATTCCTATGGTGTAGTGGGGTCCATCTGTTCTTGAGGAATTAGTGAGACAACCGTTCAAATGGGTCAATGAGTATATGTTATGGTAAGCTAGCTAGAAAGCCTCCTACTCAAACTCATAATTCTCTTCTTCCTACGAATGAGATCAACTCTATTGATTCCACATCGACAAATAACCCTTAGTAATCATGAGGTAAGAGGAAAGAGAAATAATATAGACCTTTGAGTTAGGAACAAAGAGCATCGTAAAGCATAGAGAATGTTGGGGTTGGCTCCAAAGAGAAGGAGAAAAAATCCATCTTCCTTGTAAGATTTGTGCGGAAGACCATCTCAATCATTAATGCCTCTCAATGGATGATATTCATTGATAATTCATTCAATAGTCTCTTGCTTGTCAACCTGTTACCTTGACAAGTACATTTCCAACCTAGCAACAACACATGGTTATTAACCCTCCACCATTTAATGAAGGGCGAAGTTTTGTAGATTTTATTTAAGTTTTTATCGAAATAATTTGCTAAAGTGTTATAAAACCTAAACCTTAAACCATAAAACCCAAACCCTACACCATAAACACTAAACCCTAATAATTTTACAAAATTTTAACAACTCTTTTGTAACATTTATTTAAGTGTTTATTAAAATAATTTATTGAATTATTGTAAACCCTAAATCCCAAAACCTAAACCCCAAGCATTTTATAACATATAAAAAAGTGTTTTGCAAATTTTATTTAAGTGTTTGTTAAAAGCATTTACTAAAGTGTTATAAACCCTAAACCTTAAACCCCAAAACCCAAACCGTAAGCCCTGCACCCTAAACCATAAGCATTTTATAACATTTTAAAATGTGCTTTGTATTTTTAGTTAAGTGCTTATTAAAAGAATTTATTGAATTGTTATAAACCCTAAACCTTAAACTCCAGACCTGAAACCCTAAACCCTAAACCCTAAATCATAAATTGTTTCGTAAATTTTATTTAAGTGTTTATTATAATCATTTAGTAAAGTGTTATAAACCTCAAACCATGAACCCTAAACCCAAAGCCCTACACCCTAAGCATTTAGTAACATTTTAAAAGTGTTTTGTAACTTTTACTTAAGTGTTTATTAAAATCATTTACGAAAATTTTATAAACCATAAACTATAAATCCCAAACCCTAATACCCAAGCCCTAAGTATTTTATAACATTTTAACAAGCATTTTATAGCTTTTTTTTCAATGTTTATTAAAATCATTTACTAAATTGTTATAAGCTCTAAACACTAAAACCTAAACCCTAAACTTTAAGTATTTTATAATATTTTGAAAGGTGTTCTGTAACATTCTTTTAAGTGTTTATTAAAAGGATTTACTAAAGTATTATAAACCCTAAACCTTAAAATCTAAGAATTTTATAACATTTTAAACCCTAAACCCTAAGCATTTTATATTAGGTCCCTAAAATACTAGTGATTCCCCAATTGCTATTTTCATTGTAGCCCTTATTGTTATTTTTGTACCCCTATTGGCCTGATATTATTATTACTGTGCCCCATAGAAGCCCACTATTGTTATTGATGTGCCCTTATATTATTATTGTTATATCAGCTTTGATTATATTGTCACCCCTCACTCCTATACATAGCAAGGAGGTTTTGTCATTTTCATTATCCAAGAATTGTTCATTTTTCATTTGTATAAACACTAAACACTAAACATTAAACCACCAACCCAAAACCCTAAATGGTAAGCCCTAGTATCTAAACCCTAAGCATTTTATACATTTTAAAAATCGTTTTTAACTTTTTCTAAGTGCTTATTAAAAGAATTTACTAAAGTGTTATAAACACTAAACCCTAATCATTTTATAACATTTTAGAAAGCATTTTGTAACTTTTTTTGAGTGTTTATTAAAAGCATTTACTAAAGTGTTATAAACCCTAAACTCCAAGCACTTTATAAAATTTTAATAAGTGTTTCATATATTTTATTTTAGTGTTTATTAAAAGAATTTACTAACGTGTTATAAACACAAAACCCTAAATGCTAAACACTAAATCCTAAACCCCAAACCCCAAACCCTAATCCCTTAGCATTTCACAACATTTTAAAAATGGTTTTGTAAATTTTACTCAAGTGTTTATTAAAAGAATTTCCTAAATTGTTATAAACCCTAAACCCTAATCCCTAAAGCTTAAACACCAAATCCTACATTCTAAACCCTAAACCATAAGCATTTTATAACATTTTAAAAATAATTTTGTAACTTTTTTCTAATTTTTCATTAAAAGCACTCACTAAAGTGTTACAAACCCTAAACCCTAGACCCTGAACACTAAACACCAAACCATAGACCCTCATCCATGAACCCAAAACCCTAAATTCTAAACCCTAAGCATTTCATAATGTTTTAAAAAGTGTTTTGTAACTTTTATTTAAGTGTTTATTAAAATCATTTACTAAAGTGTTATAAACCCTAATACCTAAACCTAATATCCTATACATTGAACCGTATACGGATTTAAAAAAATCATTTTGTAACTTTTATTTAAGTGTTTGTTAAAAGAATTTACTTAAGTGTTATAAACCCTAAACCTTAAACCCTAAGAATTTTATAACACTTTAACAATAATTTAATAATTTTTTTAAGTGCTTATTAAAATCATTTACCAAAGTGCTATATACTCTAAACCACAAACCCTAAGCCCTAAACACTGAACCCTAAGAATTTTATAACATTTTATACCCCAAACCCTAATCCCTAAATCCCAAACCCTCATCATTTAATAATATTTAAACCCTAAACCCTGAAGCTTAAGTTTTTTATAATATTTTAATAAGTCGTTTGGAACATTTTTAAATATATATTTAAATAATTTAATAAAATGTTTCAAACCCTAAACTCTAAACCATAAACCCTAAGCATTTTATAACATTTTAAACCATAAACAGTAAGAATTTTATAACATTTTAGAAATTGTCTTGTAACTTTATTTTAAATGTTTATTAAAAGAATTTATTGAAGTCTTATAAACCCTAAACCCTAAAACATAAACCCTAAACTGTAAACCCTAAACCCTAAGCATATTATAACATTTAAAAAATATTTTTGTAACTTTCCTTTTAAGTGTTTATTAAAAGCATTTGCTAAAGTGTTATAAAGTGTAAAATGTAAAACCTAAACAAATTATAACATTTTAACAAGAATCTTATAACTTTTTTTAAGAGTTTATTAAAATCAATTACTAAAGAGTTATAAACCATAAATTATAAACCCTAATCATTTTATAACATTTTAAACCCTAAACCCTAAACACTAAAACCTCAAAACTTTAAAAAAATTTAAAAATCCATTTGTAACTTTTTTTAAGGGTTTATAAAAATAATTTAATGAAGTGTTATAAACCCTAAACCCTTAGAATTTTATAACACTTTAAACCATAAACCCTAAACTCTCGGCATTTAATGACATTTTAAAAAGATTTTTGTAACTTTTTTTAAGTGTTTATTAAACGAATTTAGTAAACTTTTATAAACCCTAAAGCCTAAGAATTTTATAACATTTTAAACCCCAAACCCAAAACAGTAAACCCTAAACTCTAATCCACAATTATTTTATAACATTTTAACAAGAATTTTGTTACTTTTTTTAAAGTTTTTCTTAAAAAAATTTACTGAACTGTTATAAACTCTAAACCTTAAGCATTTTCTAACAATTTAACAAGCATTTTGTAACTTTCTTTAAGTGATTCTTAAAAGGATTAGGGTTTAAAGTTTATAACACTTTAGTAAATCCTTTTAATAAGCACATAAGAAAAGTTACAAAACACTTTTTAAAATTTTATGAAATTCTTAGGGTTTAGGTTTTAGGGTATAAGGCATAGGGTTTGCGGTTTGGGGTTTAGGGTTTAGAGTTTGTAACGCTTTAGTAATTTTTACACTTAAATAAAAGTTACAAAAGGCTTCTTAAAATGTTATAAAAGGCTTATGGTTGTTTAGGGTTTACGTTTTCTGCTTTTGTTTTTATAGTTTAGGGTTTAGTTTTCATGTTCTAGGGTTTATAACACCTTAGTAAATTAATATGATAAAAACGCAAGTAAAAGTTACAAAACTCTTTTTAGAATGCTATAAAATGCTTAGAGTTTAGGGTTTGTAAGACTTTAGTAAATTCTTATAATAGACACTTAAATACAAGTTAAAAAAACACTTTTTAAAATGTTATGCATTGCTTAGGGTTCAGGGTTAAGAGTCTAGGGTTCAAAAGAATTTAGTAAATCCTCTTAATAAACACTTGAATAAAAGTTAGATTTTTTTAGATGTTATAAAATGCTTAGGGTTTAGATTTTAGGGTTTATGGTTTGGGGTTTGGTCTTTAGAGTTTAGGGTTTAGGGTTTATAAAACTTTAGTAAATGATTTTAATAAACACTTAAATAGAAGTTACAATAAGTTTTTTAAAATGTTATAAAATTATTAGGGTTTAGAGTTTAGGGTTTAGGGTTTAGGGTTTATTGTTTAGAGTTTATGGTTGGGGGCTTATAACACTTTAGTAAATTCTTTTAATAAATACTTAAATAAAAATTACAAAACTCTTTTTAAAATGTTAATGCTTAGTGTTTAGGGTTTATGATTTAGGGTTTAGGGTTTATAAGAATTCAGTAAAATATTTTAATAAAAACTTAATTAAAAGTTTCAAAATACTTTTTAAAATGTTATAAAATCATTAGGGTTTAGGGTTTAGGGTTTGCGATTGAAGGTTTAGGGTTTAGGGTTTAGGGTTTAAGGTTTGGGGTTTGGGGTTTGGGTTTAGTTTTAGGGTTTAGTGTTTAAGGTCTACAACATTTTAGTAAATTCTTTTAATAAACACTTAAATAAAAGTTACATAACAATTTTTTTAATTTTATAAAATGGTTAGTGTCTAGAGTTTAGGGTTTAGGGTTTTGTGTTTATTGTTTATGGTTTATAACACTTTATTAAATTCCTTTAATAAGATCTTAAATAAAGGTTACAAAATCCTTCTTAAACTGTTATAAAATTCTTAGGGTTTATGGTTTAGTTTTTACGGCTTGGGGTTTAGGTTTTAGGGTTTAGGTTTTGGGGTTTATGTTTTAGGCTGTATGGTTTAATGTTTATAACAATTTAGTAATTTTTTTAAAGAAACACTTAAATAAAAGCTACAAAGCTCTTTTAAAAATGTTATAAAATGCTTAGGATTTAGGGTTTATCAAACTTTGTTATGTGATTTCAAAGAACACTCAAAAAAATGTTACAAAAGATTTTTTAAATTTTTAATTAATGATTAGGGTTTTGGGTTTTGGGTTTGGGGTTTAGGGTTTAGGTTTTAGGATTTAGGTTTTATAACACCTTGTTAAATTCTTTTAATAAACACTTAAAGAAAAGTTAGAAAATTATTTTTAATAGATAATAAAATGCTTAGATTTTAGGGTTTAGGGTTTGGGGTTTGGTGTTTAGGGTTTAGTGTTTAGGGTTTAGGGTTTATGGTTTATAACACTTTAGTAAATTATTTTATTAAACACTTAAATCAAAGTTACAAAACTCTTATTAAAATGTTATAAAATTCTTAGGGTTTAGGGTTTAGGGTTATAACACTTTATTAAATGCTTTTAATAAGCACTTAAAAAAGTTACAAAAATGTATTTTAAAACGTTATAAATTTCCAAGAAGAATTGATGATCCACTTATTGTAATCCAATAGTTTGTACAACAATTGGTTGACTACAGTAAGAAAATAACTGCCCATGTAAATAAATTGCAAGATAAAGTGATAGTTCAAGGAAATTAAAAAACATCCACTATAATTCAAAAGGAACACCAAGAACTTTCCACAGAAAAGGAAGAGTTAGAAAAAAAAATATACCATAGAGCCCAATGTTTTTAATATTTTCCTAATATATTTATCACCCACATGCGATCAAACATAAACTCAATAATTTCTAATTTTAGAATTGTACTCCCGACAAGTAACTCAACCTCTAACAAAGTCTACCCCTGAGAATTAGGTTTTATGGGAGAAAAATATTAATCCCAACTACAATAGGAGTAGAGACAATGTTTTATAGAAGGGAAGGGAGTAAAAGTAGAATCTTTGAATGTTATTGGTTATTTCCATGGAATTGTTAATAAAGTCCAACTATATTGATTATTTTCATGGAATTATTAATAAAGTGCAACTATAAGAACGTTAAATACTAGTTGATCAATAATTGTCACGACACATATCACTAGATGACAAGGTACAATATTTGAAATATTTAAAAGAATTCAATGCCCATGAAAGTATATTTGTATGGAAATGGTTTATTTTCGATCAAGATATTCAAGTTCTTGCACCAAATACTTATCAAACAACATTCCCTATGACTTCAACACTCGCACCTACAATAGCACAATCGTCTCGATCATCTTCCCCATGACATAAATTCAATTTCTTTGAGCCAAGATTTTAGGATTTGGTCTCTCTTCTGAACAACAACATCTCACTTAGGAATTTGAAATTGAATGTTCCAATCAGTCACCCAAGGAAGGGAAAAGAAGAGGAATTCACATTTTAAATCTTGCAGATGTAATTCAAGAAGTTCTAGTTGACCACAAACTAGATCTTCTAATTAGCCAACCACCCTTCTAGATGAACTTTTATTTAATTATTAGGATTTACATTTTTTAATTTATGGTTTATCAAATTTTGTACACATTTTGTAAGACTCCAAATCTTCCTGTCTTTTGTCACAAAGAATGAATTAAGAGTATGGGAGATGTTGGAGGGGCTAGTCAACTTATTTGACCATCCCAAATAATTCTACAATTGATAGTATAAAGTGGATCAACTCTCTAGTGGAGTCAAGATTCTAAGTTAGATAGGCTAAATTGGTTTTGACTTAAATTATTCTCACTATCTCTACATAATATATATATACGGAAATGTATGCATCATTGTATCTTTTGTGATTTTCTTCTCAAGAGAATATAATATAAATTAACACTTTGTTCCTTCTCTGCTACATTACTTCACTTCTTCTATTCCTATGTTCTTTATCTTCATGTGATTTCTTGTTTTCCTTTCTACTAGTAACCAATGGTCATTGTCTACTACACTACAACAAGTATATAGCAATTTTTTTGGAATATTTTACTAAAATATAAAATATTGTAAAATATTGGTGCATCCTTCAATGAATTGTAAAATGTTGTAAAATATTAGTGAATCATTCACTTAATTATAAAATCTTGTAAATTATTAGAGAATCCCTCATTTAATATTTACATCAAGTTATTTTTCTTTATTATGCATTGATTCTCTAATAGAAAAATAATCATCCAATTACTTCGCTTCAAATAAACCAACATCATTAGGATTTGGTGGTTCAATCAAAACTATAATAATTGTTGATCAATACACAATTTTTTGAAATTATACAAAGTGCGCAATGAGATTGACTAAAAGACAAAATATGTAATGAAATTTAATATCTTATATGATAAAAAAATTAATTAACACAAACTTATTATAAAGCCACAATTTTCGAGTTCAAAAATATAGCCCACAAAGAAAAATGTTCATTAATTAGCATAACATGTTACAAAATAATTATCATCAAAGGATTTGAACTTCAAAAATACACTAAGTGGTCTCTCCTCCTCCACTAATTATATGTGTTTCTCCTTTAGCCTTTCCCTCAAAATTATAATTTCTTTAAAGGAACGTTGTTCCCATGAAAATAGACACCCTACAATGAACATAGGAAGCTAGACCATAGGTCATTATTCCATACAAATAGCAAAGTATAGCATATTTACATTTCCTAATAAATATTTTGAAACAAAATACGTTTCTCCTTTAGCCTTTCCCTCAAAATTATAATTTCTTTAAAGGAACGTTGTTCCCAGGAAAATAGACCCCCTACAATGAACATAGGAAGCTAGACCGTAGGTCATTATTCCATACAAATAGAAAAGTATAGCATTATTACCTTTCCTAATAAATATTTTGAAATAAAATACAAGATAAACTTTGGATTCTCTAAAAAACGAAGAACCTTAAGTCATGCCAAAAAGTGAACTAGATTTATTTTTTCCTTAAACCGTTACATATATAAAAAAGTAATAATAATTACATAAAAAAATTGGAATACGCTAAGAATAATAAAATCCATATATGATTCCTAATATCCTACATTTCTGATGTAAAGAGAAGAAAACAAGAACATAAGGCTTCTTATTCAAGAAACAACGTTAACTTTAACCAACACTTCTGAAATCAATGATAATTAGATGAAACCAGTCATTCCCAAAAAAATGGTTCATTGAACAAAAGTTTTAATCAAAATAAACACAAATTTTTAATATTCATAAATGATTCAAATTCTTGTCCAATATATCAGATCTAAATGTAAAAGAAATTTCATGTACTTGAATCACTATATTTGTGAATAGAGGAAATATTCCTAAATGAATTACTTATCATTTATTAGTAGGATATTATGTATGTGAAGAGATATGTTCTAGTTTCATGAGACTATGTCTTTCATTTCCAATAGTGGAGAAGAGAGTGACAATTTAATATTTGAATTTAAGACATGAATCTTAAATTAACTTGCATATCTCCACCTCCACCTCCACCATCTAATCATTCACCTCCACCTCCTCCTGATCCTCCTCCACATCCACCCCTCCTCCTCCTCCTCCTCTC